>ML808548.1:227567-246779 GCA_009831015.1 Picea engelmannii | reverse complement strand
CATCTTGTACTTGAACATTTAAGTGGGGTAAAAGGAGGTTTCCCCCTCGAAGAGGCTTATTATCTGAAATTATCTCTTTTTCAAGGCGTTGAGTACATTTCCTGAGGTTTTTCTATGCTATATTGATGTTTGGTTCTTAACATCTTGCCCGAAAGAGGTCAAAATAGTTTAACAGTTGGACTACACCGTTTAATAGAGAGCTTGAACACAATTTTGTGGTGTGTATTATGTAATCATATTTTCTCTCTCATTTCCCAATACTTACCTCCACCAACAAGATCATTTCAAATATAGTTGTCTTACTGGAATAATGGTGTAGTGTGTAATCACTGATAACATTTGAATAATAATGTAGTGTGTAATAATTGATAGCACCAAGTGTTAGTTGTCCTAATTGTTAATTGACAAACAAATTAAAAGAAGTTTTACCATTTTGAAAGAAAATAATAATAATAATAATAATAAATTAAAAGTTGCAATCAGACTTGAAAAACCAGTTCCTTTTCCACTTTCACTTGTTCTTCATTGTTTTAACCCTCCACCTATTATTCCTACAACACTGTTTTCTCCCACCACGGTTTTATACACTTGTTTATTAAACAGGAAGGTGGTTTTGGCCATGGAAAGGTGACAATTTTATGCATGGGCGTAGACTATTCATTCTACAAAATGGAGCTCGATGGGACATATCCGACACCAGGACCCCATCTTGTAGAATGAACGGGCGACCATCAAAACATCTCCCCATCTGCAAGGCCTCGTTCCACCTGATCCCACAACGCCCCTACGCAACACCTCGTTCTGCTAGTTCCGCCCCTATGCAGCACCCTGTTTCGCCAGTCCTCTCGCTGTAGTTGGATGTCCCCTCGGGCATTCAATGCAGGGTGGCAGATGGGCGTTTATTGATTAACTCCTCCTACACCCCTCCTCCCCTGTTTCAAATCAGGATTGGATTGCTCTGGAACCGCATATCCCATTCTGCAGAAACTAAACTACCTCATGCCTGAACCTTCTCTTGAATCCAAGACCTGCACTTGCCTGGTGAGTTGCTCATTGAAATAATATTTGACTGACTGCTAGATATTTGAATTTCAACATCATAGATATAAAAGGAAAGTATTTAATTACAGTATTTGATTTGCATCCCAAACCACTGAATATGTATGAAAATCCAAAGTTGGGTCGAACCAGAGATGCACTCGCTCCTCCCTATCTCCACCTCCATCTACGAAAACATTTGTTTGAAGACGATATAGGCTTCCACGTCTACCCCCAAGGAATTCAAAGTCTATTTCATCATAGTTGGAGTTCTTCTGAGTCATTAGCTGCAGATCATATATATGTATTAAATCTTCAACTACACTGATCAAATTGATTTTAAATAGAGACAAATCATAAATGAAATGAAAATTTGTTCTATGGGTATAAGTCACATATACAATATAACATATATTGAATAGGAAAGAAACATTAAGATACTAACCAATTCTAATTTTTGATCTGTCGAACCTGCCAACATTTTAGCAAAAATCTCCAAGAGTTTCTTCTCCTCATTTGCAGCGCATTCCTTTGAAAATTTATTTGCATTAAAAACATTTCATCCAAATAGTAGCATTAACATAATAAAACAACTAGTTCATAAGGAAAAAAGGATCTAGACTAAGAAATTAGTCTACCTCAAATTTTATTTCAAGATCCTCCAACTTCTTATCATGAACTATTTGCATTTCTTCCACAAACTAACTAAGCTTAGATGAATGTGTTTCAAGTGTTGCAAAGAAATCTGCATTGACCTTTGAAATTATCCTTGTGGACTCTATGGTTCTTTGAATTGCCTGCACTCATGGAATTTTGAAATATAAAATTGTCAACTTGGTAGCAGTTGACTTGAATTAGGTGAAAGGATTTAACTCCCATAAAACAGTCCAAAATTTAAAGAAAGATTGGATATGTGAAAACCTCTCGCTGTTGTTGGGCATATGAAGCCATTGTGGCCTCTTGCTTGGACAGAGCACTATGAAGTTCACCCAACAATGCCTCTGCATATAGAACAGGTTTTCCAACTAGTTGCATGGCACAAAATGAATATTAATAAGGAACAAAAACACATGAATAGATTAGTTAATGATCCAATCCTTGCAAATCTTATATAACAGATGTCAAGAAGTCTTACATTCTCAAGAGTAGAAGCATGCATAGATATTGTTGAGTTGAGCCTGCCAAGAGTAGAGACATAGTTTTCATCAAGCACATTAGCTAGGTCATGTAGGCCCCTGAATCCAGAGCCATAGATTGTCTTCAACTTCTTAACCATGTTTCTGAGATCTTCTTTAGCCTGTGAAAACAGTGCAGTTGTACATCAGAACTGGCTAATTTCAAAGAGGTGAAACAACTACCAAAAAATTATAAGGTTGTTGGCTCAGTGTTTCACCTACCTTAGTTTTTGTAGAGACAAAGGATTGCATTTGATCTTCCATAGTTTGTAGTTTCCGTTGTTGTTGGCTCACAGAACCTTCAACAATCTTATGAAACACTTCAAGTTGTTGAGTTGACTGTACTTGAAATGTCTGGACTAGTTCTTTGTTTCTAGCTTCTATCTTATCCTTGCACTCTAAAGAAACAAAAAAAAAAAGAAGTAAGCATTGTTCAAAAGATTATGAGCCTAGATTAAATCCCAACACATTAACATTTAAAGGAAAATGAGTACCAATTTTAGAAAAGAGTCCTGATACATCTTCTGTTGTAATCTCTTAAATACTCCCATATTTTTAACCATGAAATTTAACATGCCAATTATAAACCCACATTAGAAAACAGACAAAAAGAATCAAGGAACAAGTCAAGCAAAGACGGAATTTGAAGATATATTGCCTGCGAATTGTTGCCTTACATGAAATACTATCAGATGTATTTTCACCCATAAAATGTGAAAAGAAACAGTTGGCACCAGAAATTAAAAATCAAAGAAAAGGAGTCCAAGCATTAGGAAAAAATGAAATTTTGAAATATATTACTTGCCAATTGCTGCTTTACATCAAATACTCACAGGTTTGATTTAAATTCCAAAATGTCATTTCAAAATGCTTGTATATATTTGGCTATAAATTGTATGTGCTTTGGGTGGGTGGGCCTAATAGTTAAGAACATATTTTTTCTATGTGGAGGTCACAGGTTTGAATCTGAAGGGGGGTAGGGTATGTACACCTCCATAGACTAAGAAGTCAAATCGCTACGTGCAAGGGGTCCCACATCCCATAAACAAGGGGTTCTCATATGTCATTTTTTTCATCTGCCTAGGTTGTGACTTTATATTAGACAATTATTATAATAATAATAAAGGTTCCTAAATATTGAACAACTCGTTTTCCTGCTAAGAGTAGCAGTCCCTAAACAAGTTTCTCGATGACACATAAGGAACTATGGGAAACCATGAAAATCCAAGTCTGAGAGTCCAAGTTGAGAAAGGAAATAATACAAAATATTGGAGAAGAAAGGCAACTGCCAGGGGGCCCACCAACTAAACCCCTAAAATGTTAACCAATGTGAATATTTTTAAGAGTAAGTTAATGAATAATGGGACAAGCAACTCAAACCTATTCATGTGTTGACCAGGAAAACTTTTTTGTCTACAACTATTGCTATTGACAGAAGAAGAAAGAAGACTTTCAACTACTCAACCAAGGTTCAAGTCACATGGAACCACTCACATAGAATTATATCAATGCAGAGTGTGTGTTTTTTATAGTAGAGTGTGTGTTTATGGTAATAAATTGAGTTCCTTAGAATATTATCATTTCTAACTATAAGAGGAGGCTTAAAATGAAAATCTTCTTAATGGTGTTACTTTTTTCCTAATATGTTTTCCCATTGTTTGTAGACATTGATACAAAATGTTAAAGAAATGGAAGACTATCATGGATTTCGCGGTGCTATTCACAAAAGACAAGATCATCTTTTCTAATCAAGATTTGGTCTAATCTGAAGTATATGGAAACAAATTGACCATTGATCGAGTTGCAAGAATCCCTTTACTTAGAGATCCTGAATTTAGTAGAGGAGAAGGAAAGAATCCAATAGCTCTGTGCACTTTCATTCGCTGACAAAACAAACCCCCAAGCTCAAGGGCTAGTGCTGCCAAGATATATGAGTTGTAAGTATTTTAAAAGTTTCTTGATTAGTTGTTGGTAACAATAGCACTTTCTTATTTCTCATATGTATTAACATTTCACAATTTCTTATGCAGTTATGCTTGCTCATACGGCCCACGGGACAACAGAGGAAAATATACAACACAATCATTTGTGCAAAAGGGGGGTTGTCAATGCCATTTTATAGTAAAGGTTATGGTTCAAAGCCCTAATATAGATATTTTGACATATAAAATGTATCAACATGAAGATGAAAATGGATGGCTCTGTCATGGTGAACATGACACTTTAGGTGAGTATAGGTCCAAGCATAAGCCAGGGCTTTCAAGGGACATGGTTTCATACATGGGAAGTTTTTTTGTTTTGGAAGTGCCTATTGACACAGTGTTTAAAATGAACATAAAGGAATATGTTGACATGGATGCGGTAGATCGAGATAGGGACTTTTTCTTATGCAGAAAATATGTTGTGAATATCTACAATCATTTGATGAAGAGGAACTACCAGTTGAACAAAAAGGATGAAAAGAGTGTGAAACTTTGGTATGAAAAATACAAGGTTGATTTTTTCTTTTACCAGAAGCCCAATGGTGGAGATGTCCCTTTCATAGTTGGAATCCAAACAAAATGAATGTTGGATACCATGGTCAAGCTATCACATAATAGAATAATAGGCATGAATTAAACATTCAATACAAACAAATATGGGGTGAGTGTGTTTTCAATGATTAATTTAGTATAATCATTTGAGTTGGCTAGTTCAATATTATTCGTGGCCTAAATTGAACTACATATGTTTTTTTAATATGACAATATTAGTGGTACACACTCGTGGATTTCAATGAACAAAAAAGTAGGGTGCTGATAGCATGGGTGGTGGCATCACGAAACACATAAGAAGATATTGCACTATGGTTGGAGCACCTCATGCATAGGTGTTACCAAATATGTCCCGATTGGAAAGTGAATGCCTTCATGGTTGATGATGTATTCGCTGAAATCGCCGCTTTGAGGTAACGTCAAATTTATTATTTTACATTGTAAATTATATTTACATGAATATTGTCTCACCTAAAATGAATTGAATGTGGCAGGAGGATCACAAGGACCGAAGTAATATTGTGTGTTTGGAATGTACGGAGGGCATGGATAAAAAATGTAAATCGTTTGGCTAGTAGTCCAGAAAATGCAAAAGAGATGTTCAATGAGCTAGGTTGTATCATGAAAAATTGTTCCAAATATGAAGTGGGCAATGCAATCAATCGTTTTTTCATCAAATTCACAAATGAAGATAATGTTTTGAACTATTTTAAGAAGAATTGGGTTACTAGTGATAAGATTATTAAGTCCACATACTCATTCTTGTGTTTCCATTTTTGTGTTTCATAACATGAGATATCTCCACTAGCTTGGTTTTTTATATTTAGGGATGTGGGTCAAAGGCTGTCGATATTTTCCCCATGCAAATCAGGAGACAAACAATGTTGTTGAGTCATACCATAGTTATTTGAAGACAAAATTTCTATCCGATCAAAGAAAAAAGTGTGCTCATAGGATGGGTTGGTTGTTCTATATCCTCTTGACAAATGTTGAACCTCGTTACCAGTTCAAGGAAATTTTGAAAAAATAAGGGTATTTGAACAATTACAAGAAAGAGAAGTAGCTTGAATCATCAATAGAAAAGGATAGAAGAATTCCAAATAGTGATTGCAAACCTCATGAGAGTATATCTCATGCTTACTGGGTTTGAAGTCAAAATAAGCTCAATAAGAAATCTCTTGTCACTTGGTATCATACCAATTTTATAGCTTGTGATTTCCCATGGTCTATTCACGACAACATTTGTAAGGATGCCATAAAGGTGGATTGGTTGTATTCTTCTTTAGGGGATTCAAACCCTTTATTGGACCAAGATACAACACTCAATTCATTTAATGCACCTCCTTATATAAGTATAGAGGCGCGAATCCGTGATCTAGATGCTAACAAAAATATTATGGCTAGAGACAATGTTGATAAAGATGTCGAGGAACTTTAGTTGGATAGAGAGGAGTTGTTTGGATACTTAGAGTTGCTTCAAAACAGTCCTCCTGCCACTTTAATCAAGACCCAACAATTGATTGGTTTGGTGAAAATAATGTTGGATGATGAAAACAATCTTGACATCATGGATTATGATTTCACTCTTGGGTTGGGTGGTTTGGAGAAATATTTGAAGAGAAAGAAGAGCTTCTTTAGCCCTAAAAAGAAAAAAAAATAAAAAATAGAAGTGGAAGATTGGAAATTGATTCTGCATATGAAAATGAACCATTTCATTTTCCACACCTCAACAAGCGGGGTCTTCCTCGTGCAAACAATGCATCCTCTATTGTCCTAGGTGAGTTTTGTAGAGTAGTGAGATCAATATGTTAATATTATTATATATATACATCACCATTTTTTTAATGGAGCAATAGGTGGATGTTTGTAGGGGTGCAACAATCCACTATTGTGGCTTTAATGCAAGGACATAGAAGGATGCAATTTCATTCTATTTTTTTTTATCATTACAGGTACATTTGATGGGGCTCACTGATCCAAGCAGATATCGGTGGCCACCCACCTTTTCCAACTGGGTCAAAACAACTTTCTGGCAATGTTGGCAATTTACTATTTTTAGCAGTTTTTAACTTCCGAGGCCATTTTGAGGGCCTAAATGAAGGCTTTTCGAGATCGAGGTTCTCATTGATAGTTGAAGGCATTATTTAGCCCCCAAAATGAATCTCCTTGATGATACCTTTCCAAGGAGCTATCATATGCCTAAAACTGAGATCGTATGCAAACTTTATGACCCCGGGAAGTTGATGTACTAACTTACCCAAACGGGTCCCACATGACTTTTGGCACTTCATCTTCTAGGGTTAGGTTTTTGGATCTCTAGGACTTTTGGCATTCCCGTTTATTGTAAAAAAGGCCTTTAGAGCCTCATTGTAATCATCTTCTTGCAAATTTGAGTAGCCGTCACATCTCTTCTCAGAGATAAGTTGCCACCATTCTAGCGAGTCTTTCACTCTCTATTTTTACAGTCTCTGTACATTTCTTTGATTAATAGAAATCATGTATTACTGTATATTTGTGTTTATGGTTGCATATCTGATACATTTCTGTTATATTATTGAATATCTGCAATATCTCTGTGCATTTCTTTATTATATCTCCGCTCTCTTTTCGTGCCGAAAATAATCTGGATCAACGGTATCAGAGCAGGCTGCTATTGATCGTTTTTTCAGTGCATGTCCCAGATGAGGTCCGAGTATAGAAAGTTGGGCCTCGAGCTTGTCTCTCTTGAAGATAATCTCTCTCCCACACCCAAGAAACCCTCGATGACGAGAGAAAAAAAAAACGACGGAGCAGACGATCCTATCAATCTGTTGCTTGAGCAAGCTCTCACGCCATAGAGGGATGAAATGATGAAGAATTTTTCCCACATCCTTCAACGCCTGCCGATAGCATCAGGTGCATCTTCATCAAGCGACCACTTTAGAGGCACCATGCCTTTCAAGTTACAACTTAACTTTGATATTTCTATATTTGAGGGACAAATAGATGCAGAAGCCCTAGAAAAATGGTTAACTCTGCTAGAACGTTATTTATCTGTTCACAATTTTTCCGACAAAGAAAAGATCACCTTCACACTCCTTAAAGCTCTCCATCATGTTAAACATTGGTGGGAAACTTACTGGGAGAAAATTTCCATAGAGGAGTCTGGAATATACGGGGCCAATCCCACTGGGGATTTTTTGTGTGGATGTGGTAAAGGAATAGTATTACCATGTCGGCAACTATGAGGACCAGTACATGAGATGGACCACACTGCGACAAGAGAGGGGGCAACCAGTTTCGGAGTTCACCAATACCTTCCATACCTTGCGCACCAAGTTGGGTATCAAAGACTCCGAGCGACATTTGGTTCTAAAATACCGTGGGTCTCTACACAGATACATCCAGACTGAAATAGATTTTCTGGAGATCTCGTCACTCAGTATTGCTTATCAATATGCTGTTAAAATTGAGTAGAAATTTAAGCACCAGAAACAACTAGAATTCAGGTCTACAAATCTGCAACAACCAAAGTATGACAAAGACAACCTTAACAAACAGTCTCCCGAAAACCAGTCCAAGACACAGGTAAGGAAGGGTCACGAGAAGACAAAGAAGGAAACCAGAAAATGGTGCAATTTCCAGAAAAGCCCCTGGCACAACACCGACGAATGTCGCTCAAAACAGTCATTGGTGGCCGAGATGAAAGAAAAGAAGACAAAATTTGATTCAAAATCTGATTCTGAAAATAATGGTAAAAGACAAATCATCGACGCAGACCCCACTACTATTGTCGTGACCGCAGCAATAAAACCAGAAGAACCAACAGATCCTGAAGAGGGAGAGTGCATTTTTCATTCATAGATGTGGGTGAAGGGGACCATGCTGCATTTTATTGTTGAGAGCGGAAGCCAGAAGAACCTCATCTCAACATAGGTCATCAAACAGTTGGGATTGTCGACAACACCACACCCGTAGACATAAAACATTGGGTGGCTTTGCCAAGGACGAGATCTCCATGTTAGCCAACAATGTCAATTATCATATGCATCCAACCCTTCAAGGATGAGGTATTACGTGATGTTTCCCCACTCAATGTCTGTGATGTGCTCTTAGACCCACCATATATGTGGAGACGCCATGTTGTTTATGAGTCTCGACCCCATAGTGTCATTGTTACTTTGGGGGGTCATCTCTACAAAATACCAAAGGTAGTTCCGACTACTGTTCCACCTAAAAAGTGTCACAATGTAGTATCTCATACTGCAAAATTCAACTTCTTCACGATCTGTTCAAAAGGAGAAGAAAAGGACACTGCAACGACTACAGCCTTGCCCCAAGCACCTTCTATCCAACAAAAAAAGGTCGACAAGGTTGCAGTAAAGCGCAAAGATTCCTTTTGCACACCATCCTCTCATGTGGCCCGACTTGTTGAAAAACCTCAACCTCAAAAGGTTCATTACAGACTTCCACAAACTGAGCAGTGCGATGTCTCCAACAAGACAAGCAACTCACCAAGATGAAGATTCAACAAACGCTTTTCCTTCTCCCCCAAGAACTCAACACAATGGATACCATTGCTTCCTAAGGAGGTAGGATTGATCCAAGTGGATATAGTTGGCCACCCACCTTTTCCAACTGGCTCAAAACATTCTTTTGACAATTTTGGCAATTTAATATTTTTAGAAGGTTTTAACTTCTGGGGCCATTTTGAGGGCCTAAATGAAGGTTTTTCGAAATCAAGGTTCTCAATGATATTTGAAGGCATAATTGATCCCCCAAAATGAATCTCCTCGATGATACCTTTCCAAAGAGCTATCATACACCTAAAACAGAGATCGTATGCAAAAGTTACGACCTCGGAAAGTTGATGTACTAACTTACCCAAAGGGGTCCCACATGACTTTTGGCGCTTCATCTCCTAGGATTAGTTTTTTTGATGTCTAGGAATTTTGGAATTCCCATTTATTGTAAAAAAGGCCTTCAGAACCTCATTGTAATCATCTTCTTGTGAATGTGAGTAGCCGTCACATCTCTTCTCAGAGATAAGCTGCCACCATTCTAGCGAGTCTTTCACTCTGTATTTTTACAGTCTCTATACATTTCTTTGATTAATAGAAATCGTGTATTATTGTATATCTGTGTTTATGGTTGCATCTTTGATACATTTCTATTATATTATTGAATATCTGCAATATTTATGTGCATTTATTTATTATATCTCCACTCTCATTTCGTGCCGAAAATAATCTGGATCAGTGGTATCAGAGCAGGCTACTCTTGATCATTTTTTCAGTGCATGTCCCTGACGAGGTCCGAGTATAGCAAGTTGGGTCTCGAGCTTGTCTCTCTTGAAGACAATCACTCTCGCACACCCAAGAAACTCTCAATGGCGGAAGAAAAGAAAAATGACCGAGCAGACGATCCTATCAATTTGTTGCTTGAGCAAGCTCTCACGCGGCAGAGGGACGAAATGATGGAGAATTTTTCCCACATCCTTCAATTCCTGCCGATACCATCAGGCACATCTTCATCAAGCGACCACTTTGGAGGCACCTCGCCTTTCAAGGTACAAGTTAACTTTGATATTCCTGTATTTGAAGGACAAATAGATGCATAAGCCCTAGAAAAATGGTTAACTCTGCTAGAAGGTTATTTCTCTGTTCACAATTTTTCTGACAAAGAAAATATCACCTTCGCACTCCTTAAATATCTCCCTCATGTCAAACATTGGTGGGAAACTTACTTGGAGCAAAGTTCCACAGAGGAGTCTGGAATATATGGGGCCGATCCCACTGGGGATGTTTTGTGTGGATGCGGTAAGGGAATAGTATTACCCTGTCGGCAACTATGAGGACCAGTACATGAGATGGACCACACTACAACAAGAGAGGGGCCAAGCAGTTCTGGAGTTCACCAATGCCTTCCATACCTTATGCACCAAAATGGGTATCAAAGACTCCGAGTGACATTTGGTTCTTAAATACCGTAGGGCTCTACATAGATACATCCAGACTGAAATGGATTTTTTGAACATCTCATCACTTGGTGTTGCTTATCGATATCTTGTTAAAATCAAGCAGAAATTTAAGCGCTGGAACAAACGAGAATTCGGATCTGCAAATCCGCAACAACCAAATCGTGACAAGGACAACCTTAACAAATAGTCTCCCAAAAACCATCCTAGACACAAGAAAGGAAGGGTCACGGGAAGAAAAAGAAGGAAACTGGAAAATTGTGTGATTTCCACAAAAGCCCCTGGCACAACACCAACGAATGTCGCTTAAAAAAGTCATTGGTGGCTGAGATCAAAGACAAGGAGCCAAACCTTGATTCAGAATCTGATTCTGAAAATAATGGTAAAAGACAGATCATTGACGTAGACCCCACTGCTATTGTCGCGACCGCGACAATTCAACCAGAAGAACCAACAGATCCTGAAGAGGGGGAGCACCTTTTTCGGGATTCTGCATACCAGGAATCTTGATGACAAGAGACTGAATATAGTAAAGGGGAGAATCCGAAAATCGTGAAGTGTGGCAGGACTTAGGGTGGACTTGTCAAGATTTTGGTAATTCGGGTTTCGGGACTCCGAGAGTCGAGAGGTAGAGTTGCACGTCATCGCAACTCCCGAAATCATGAAGAGAAAAAATCCAAAATAAGTGACAAGAAAAGTCTTGTGTTTGGTATTTCAGGTTTTGGGTGTCGAAGAGGTTAGGCGCTCGACATCAAGATTTGCGAAAATGCGAAATCCGGTATTCTGAAAAGGAAAAGAGAAAAGTCCCAATGTCAGTCAGGTGTTGATCATGGAGTTAATGCCGGTGAATGATGACGTAGGCATAACTAAGAAGGGCCTGTGAATTACACTCAGAGTGGGTGAGTGAGAAATTTCCCGAAGAGGAAATTGAAGAGCTATACAAACTCAAAGGGGGTGAAGTTGAATGATCCTGTGCGGACTCTAGCCTGAGGGTTCAGGGGTTTGCATTAGTGTGGTATCAAAGAATAGAAATATTTCTTTGCTTTCTGTAGTAGGGAAAAGAGGAATTTTACAACCATGCTACCGAGAAGAAGAGAGGCAAATACCTGATCCACTAGAGGAAAGGGAAATGCCAAGAAGAAGAGACAGGCAATTACCTGACCCAGCAAGGGAAGGAGAGATGCATGAATTATGTGTCAGGCTTGATGCCATGGAGATATCACAGAGACGCACAGTTGACGCTGGGGATATCAGCGAATATGAAAGTGAAAATGAAGCCAGAAATGAAGAAGTTGCATTCAAAGATGTTGCAGAAGAATGTCTATTCAGGGTTGTTGCAAGGATAGGTGGTAGGGAAAAAATGGAGATTCCCATGTATGAGGGAAACCTAGATGTTGAAGAGCTTCTAGACTGGATTAGAGCTCTGGATAAATATTTTGATTATGAGGATGTTGAGGAAGACAAGAAGGTTAAACATGTTGTCACAAGACTTAAAGGACATGCATCATTATGGTGGGATGAACTGCAGGTTGACAGAGATGGTAGAAAAGCTAGAGCTGGAGGCTATTGAGCATCCAAGTCCATATAGAGTTTCATGGCTACAAAAAGGACATCAGATAAACGTCACTAAACAATGTTTAGTTGAATTTTAAATAGGAGGATATAAGGATGAAATACTATGTGATGTCATTCCCATGGATGTTTGTCATCTATTGTTGGGTAGACCGTGGCAATATGACAGGAATGTGATTCATGATGGGAGAAAGAACACATACACCCTGGAGAAGAATGGGAGAACTCACATGTTACTGTCGATTAAGGATAAATAAGTGAAACCAAAGGTGAACAACACTGTACTGAAGAAATGGAGACATTATTTAGTTCCTAAAGAGTTTGTTTTGTACAGTGATAATCATGCCTTACAATTCATAACTCAACAGGAGAAGTTGAACCAAAGACATGTTAAATGGGTTGAATACATGCGGGATTTTACTTTTGTAATTAAACATATTTCTGGAACTGCTAACAAAGTTGTTGATGCTTTGAGTAGGAAATGTTTTCTTATGCAAGAGTTCAAAGTCAAAACATTGGGTTTTGATAACCTCAAAGACATGTACAGAGATGACCCATATTTCAAAGAGGCGTATGAGGCATTTCTATATGCAACTTGTTGAGAGCACCAACTCTCTGTTTTCTCTAGCACCTACTAGAAGGATGCACTAACTCCCTGATTTCTCTAGCACCCATTAGAAGGAAGCACCAACACCCTTGTTTCTCTAGCACCCACTAGAAGGAAGCACCAACTCCCTGGTTTCTCTAGCACCCACTAAAAGGAAGCACCAACTCCCTAAGTGTTCCAGCACCAACTGGATGGAAGCACCAACTTCCAGTCACATAGGCACCAACCTGTATAACAGAGAACAACAGTTCTCCCTTGCACCACCCTCCCGCCCTAGCTTTTATGGCTGCAACCAGATGGAATCTACAACTCCCTATGTTCAAGAACCCACTTGAACCTCTGAGGACAACAGTCCTCTCTAGCACCTCCCTACCACCCTGAAATATAAATCTTTTCTACTGAAACTTATTACAGTGATATAATGTTCATTAATGGCTTACCAGTCTCATCATTGTTCTTCCACACTTCCCTACTCTGTCTGCCTCACTGTCTTCCTACACACATGCCTTGTGCTTTCTCTTCTTTTTCCTTTTATGCTCTATGCACCATGTCCACTCAATGCATCATTCCTCTTCTGTGTATTTCACCTACTGCACACTGCCTCCTTCTACATGCCTGAATCACTCTCAACAGCTCCAAATCTCTTCTATGTTCTACGTTTTTATCCACTCTTTGCATCTTCTGCATCCTCTATTCACAATGCTTCTGCACACTCTCCTCATGTCGAGTGCTCTACCTGATCATCATTGCAACTCTTTAGATTCTTTGGTGGTTAAACCCATGTGTCCATCATCACTGGGCATTATGTTGAGATTCCTTAGCCTCTCCAGTAGTCAAGACTTTTCGTCTTCTCTGTCACAATCAAGCTCATTCCCTCTGTTCCAATTCCAGGCTCCAACGGTCTTACATCTGTCAATAGCCTCTATGAACAATAGTCACTCTATTGGAAGATGCCTCAAGACTCTTCATCTTCTCTGGCGATCACTTTGAAGTCTCTTCAAATCCTCTGGTAGAAACCATCAGTGCTTTCTAGTAGTTACACTATGAACCTACAAGAAAAAGCACTATCAACTGAATCCCCAACCGTCCAAGACTCATGATTCAATTCTGCTAACTAAATTGTAACTGATCGATTAACTGTGAAGAGCAACAATAGCCCTTCGATCATATTTCCAAGTATCCAACACTGTTGGATTACAAGTACAGGGTCTCGTTTTGATTTCACCATTTTGCATTTTGACATTTCGACATTTCGGCATTCCTATGGGGAAGATTCTCGACTCTTCATGTTACAAATCCCGAAATAGAGCTTAGCTTCATGCTAGCTCCTCCTTCTCACATGACCATCGATGGTAACCACTGCCTACACCAAAAGGTGTTTTTGCATTTCAGTATTTCGGCATGTCGACATTCCTGTGAAGTAGTGTCTCAACACTCCAAGTCACAATCCCCAAAATGGAGCCAAATCAACAGTCCATTTCATAACGTGATCTCTTTTTTTCTTAATCGAACCACTGACAGGATTTCGACGTTTTGGCATTTCTGTGTTGAAGTGTTTCGACACTCCAAGTCACGAACCCCGAAATTTTCGGCATTTCACATTTCGCAACTTTGGGACTCCTGTGATGAAGAGTCTTGACTCTTGACTCCTCCAACTCCCAATTTCCAAAACTCTGAAATGGAGTCAGATCAAATTTTTGGTGTTTTGCATTTCGCAACTTCAGGACTCCTGTGATGAAGAGTCTCGACTCTTGACTCCTCCAACTCCCAATATTTGAAACTATGAAATGAAGTCAGATCAACTTTTCGGCGTTTCACATTTTGCAACTTCGGGAATCCTGTGATGAAGAGTCTTGACTCTTTACTCCTCCAACTCCCGGTATCCGAAACTCCAAAATAGAGTCAGATCAAATTTTCAGAGTTTCGCATTTCACAACTTTGAGACTCCTGTGATGAAGAGTCTCGACTCTTGACTCCTCCAGCTCCCGATTTCCGAAACTCTGAAATGGAGTCAGATCAACTTTTCGACGTTTTGCATTTCACAACTTTGGGACTCCTATGATGGAGAGTCTCGACTCTTGACTCCTCCAACTCCCAGTATCCGAAACTCAGAAATGGATTCTATGACATGCTATGATCTTTCGCCTTTCAGGATTTGGGGGTTCGCTACTTCAAAAGTTAAAGTACGTTTGATCTTTGATTTCCCGGTCTGTGAAACTCCGAAATGGAGTCTTTGAGGTGCTCTAATCTTTCGCCATGCGTCCGTCCCCAATCAATCCTTGATCCAAAGGCTCAGGTCATTTCGCGATTCGGTCATTCTTGTCATGAGTTTCCTTGACACCTCCAACTCCCGGTATCCGAAACTCCGAAATGGACTTTACACTTCTGATCGTCCATGCGATCATCGTTGTGCTGTTGGTATTGATCTTTGCCATCAATGAATAACACGCATACTCTGCCTCTGTCTGCAATCATGCCAACAATCCTTGCGAACATGCGGCCGTCCCAAATCTGTCGACTTCACATAGTGACCGCAGATGCTCTTGATGATTCCATTGGAGGCATTGAGGCCGAGAATGCCAAACTGAAGGATCAGGTCAAGGAATTGGAGGAATCTTTGATTCCAATGCCATTGCTTGTCATTCCTTTAGAAATAACCATGCCTACCACCCCTGTAGCCAAGTTAAAAGGATCCTCCAGCCTCCTCAAATCATGTAAATAATATGTGGAGAATAATATTAAGAAAATAATGGAACTAATTGCTGAATTGTGGGAAACATCACAAACCATGGCTTCCCTTGGAATGAGGGAATATAATTTGCTTGAACATTTACAGGCGGAATTAAAGAATGAAGAGCGTTTCTATTTAGACACGGTCCTTCCTTTTGGCACCATTGCCAACAACATGACAGAAATGAGAAGAAGACAACAAGATCTCCCTTCCAAAAACCGAATCACTCAATTAAATGCATGCTGGAAAGAAAAAGTGAAGAACACGTATCTCATTGTCTAGTCATGTGAACAAGCTATATCAAAAAAAGAAAAAATATTCACAAAGATGACCAAAATAGACTTAGTCGAAAGGACCAATGACTTCCAAGACCCAAACTTAATCGTCAACTCCTTGCCCTTCAATAAGCAAGCCTTCAATAAATAGGTTGACATTCTTAAGGCGTTGTCTTTGGAAAAGTTTTACAGCATCCTTGAATATGGTGAGATCACATCGACAACTGGCTAGTCAACTACTCGGTACAGAATGAACAAATTGATTAGGCTCTGCATAATCTTTCTATCGATCTAAGGGAATTAAAAAAGGAACTTTTCAACATAAAAATCTAGAATGAGATCAACATCGCCCCCTTGAGAAGCTACTTTGAAGAATGGCTCGAGAGGGAATTGAAGCAGTTCACCGACTAAAGGCAACAGGGAGTTTCCATGATTCCAGTAGCCGTCAACGACAGCAATAAAAAGGCATCAACAAGCAAATAGAAAAAGGGGTGATATGTAGCATCAATGTAAGTCTATACTGATCACATCCTTCTTTGTTTATCAATCCAGTTATTCCACTTTTTTAAATAGAAATGTCTAGCCAAAGACTGATATCTTTCAATTTATTCTTTTCAGGTATTAGACTCTACTGTCACCCACTTTTTCTTTCCATAGTCCTATTTTTTGCACATATTTCTCTTATGGTCCGTGCGAGCCCCAATCCCAGTCTATATGACAAACACATTTAAATTTTCAGGAATATGTAACACACAATATTATTTTTTGATATATTTCAAATAAAACTGTTTTTCATTTTCTTTTATATATATGTCTTCATAAATTTTTATCTTCCACTATACTGAATGTCAAGAAATTGTGTTTATTTTTCAAAAGTGTTTTTTATCTCCTTGTATATATATGTATAAATTTTTATCTTCCACTATGTTGAATGTCAAGAAACTGTGTTTATTTAATTTGAATATAACTTTTTTTTGTGCTGGCACATATAGAGACAAAATAAAATTTTGAACATAGAAAAATAGATTATATAGTTTCAAATAAATAAATGGGACTCTATGGACCATGTGTCATTTACTTCGATCTCCGCTGCAGTTTCCATCTACCTCAGTTACTTTTTCCCCATCCCTATGCATTTATTCCCAATTCAACCAGCAGGGACTACGATGCCATGCAACACTTGTTTTGATTGTCAATTATTGAATTGAATTTACGTGAGCTTAAATAATTTTGATCTGATAATGAAGCTTCTTATGGAGCTGATAATGTTAAAGCCAAAATTACCCACCTCAAAAATTCAATAACGGTCCATCTTTTTGGATAGGTAAAAAAGAAATGGACAGAGAAATTCACAACACAAATTTAGTATTCAGAAATGGTCTGTTCTTTCCAGCCGAGAATCAAGAAGGGACACAGAAATTCAATAATGCTCTCTTCCACTCCTAGCTTCAAGAATGGACAGTTCCACCTTGATCATTCATAATTCAATAATGGTTCGTCTTTCTAAGTAGAATAAAAAATGAACACAGAAATTCACAAATTCAATATTCAAATATCGTTTGTTCCAGAATACAGACAAGACACGAAAATTCAATAACGCTCTCTTCCATGCCCAGCTACACAAATGGACACACAAATTCAATATGGACACATAAATTTTTTGCCAATGGAATACAGGCTTCATGCCAAAGAAACTGCAGAGCAGAGCATCTCTGAAATTTTTAAAAATACAAAAAGGTGGACGCGAGAGGTCAAGTGTCGTTGTAGTCCCTTACTCCATCGCCCAAGCGGAGGTGATAGACAGTAAATGCTCAGCGGAGATGACACGGACGTCCCCTGCGGCATGAGAGGTCTTGCCCGAAAGAGGTCAAAATAGTTTAACAATTGGACTACGCCATTTAATAGAGAGATTGAACACAATTTTGTGGTGTGTAATCATATTTTCTCTCTCATCTCCCAATACTTACCTCCATCGACAAGATCATTTCAAATATAGTTGTCTTACTGGAATAATGGTGTAGTGTGTAATCACTGATAACATTTGAATAATAATGTAGTGTGTAATAATTTATAACACCAAGTGTTAGTTGTCCTAATTCTTAATTGACAAACAAATTAAAAGGAGTTTTACCATTTTGAAAGAAAATAATAATAATAATAATAATAAAGAAAAAGTTACAATCAGTCTTGTAAAACCATTTCCTTTTCCACTCTCACTTGTTCTGCATTGTTTTAACCCTCCACCTATTATTCGTACAACACTGTATTCTCCCACCACGATTTTATACACTTGTTTATTTAACAGGAAGGTGGTTTTGGCCATGGCGAGGTGACAATTTTATGCATGGGCGTAGGCTATTAATTCTACAAAATGGAGCCCGATGGGACGTATCCAACACCAGGACCTATCTCATAGAACGAACGGGTGGCCATCAAAACATCTCCACATCTGCAAGGCCTCGTTCCAACCGAGCCCACAATGCAAGGAATTGTGTCAAGTCTACTGGAGCTTTTTAGAGCACAAGAATTGTTTGAAGAACATCCAAGGACAGTTTTGGGGAGATTTATGGATACATTTAGGTACCTGGAGAATATTTTCCAAACACTTTATGGGGATATTTTCCAAACACTTTATGGGGATATTTTTGATGAATTATCATATGGATTTGGGCCTAAAAGGTTGATTTTTGTTGAAAACTCATAAGCAGAAAAGTAATTTCATTAACACTCATGCAATTTTTTATGTTAAATTGGTTAGAAATGCAAATTCGCAGTGCAGGAATTTAAAACAAGCATTAAAAATAAGTCACATATACAATATAGCATATATTGAATAGGAAAGAAACATTAAGATACTAACCAATTCTGATTTTTGAGCTGTCGAACCTGCCAGTATTTTAGCAAAAATCTCCAAGAGTTTATTCTCCTCATTTGCAACGCATTCCTTTGAAAATTTATTTGCATTAAAAACATTTCATCCAAATAGTAGCATTAACATAATAAAATAACTATTTGCATTAAAAACATTTCATCCAAATAGTAGCATTAACATAATAAAATAACTAGTTCATAAGGAAAAAAGGATCTAGACTAAGAAATTAGTCTACCTCAAATTTTATTTCAAGATCCTCCAACTTCTTATCGTGAACTATTTGCATTTCTTCCACAAACTGACTAAGCATAGATGAATGTGTTTCAAGTGTTGCAAAGAAATCTGCATTGACCTTTGAAATTATCCATGTGGACTCTATGGTTCTTTGAATTGCCTGCACTCATGGAATTTTGAAATATAAAATTGTCAACTTGGTAGCAGTTGACTTGAAT
>ML808548.1:215361-227517 GCA_009831015.1 Picea engelmannii | reverse complement strand
AAATTATCCATGTGGACTCTATGGTTCTTTGAATTGCCTGCACTCATGGAATTTTGAAATATAAAATTGTCAACTTGGTAGCAGTTGACTTGAATTATGTGAAAGGATTTAACTCCCATAAAACAGTTCAAAAGTTAAAGAAATATTGGATGAACTATTTGCATTTCTTCCACAAACTGACTAAGCATAGATGAATGTGTTTCAAGTGTTGCAAAGAAATCTGCATTGACCTTTGAAATTATCCATGTGGACTCTATGGTTCTTTGAATTGCCCGCACTCATGGAATTTTGAAATATAAAATTGTCAACTTGGTAGCAGTTGACTTGAATTATGTGAAAGGATTTAACTCCCATAAAACAGTTCAAAAGTTAAAGAAATATTGGATATGTGACAACCTCTCGTTGTTGTTGGGCATATGAAGCCATTGTGGCCTCTTGCTTGGACAAAGCACTATGAAGTTCACCCAACAATGCCTCCGCATATAGAACAGTTTTTCCAACCAGTTGCATGGCACAAAATGAATATTAATAAGGAACAAAAACACATGAATAGATTAGTTAATGATCCAGTCCTTGCAAATCTTATATAACAGATGTCAAGAAGTCTTACATTCTCAAGAGTAGAAGCATGCATAGATATTGTTGAGTTGAGCCTGCCAAGAGTAGACACATAATTTTCATCAAGCACATTAGCTAGGTCATGTAGGCCCCTGAATCCAGAGCCATAGATTGTCTTCAACTTCTCAACTATGTTTCTGAGATCTTCTTTAGCCTGTGACAATAGTGCAGTTGTACATCAAAACTGGCTAATTTCAAAGAGGTGAAACAACTACCAAAAAATTATAAGGTTGTTGGCTCATTGTTTCACCTACCTTAGTTTTTGTAGAGACAAAGGATTGCATTTGATCTTCCATAGTTTGTAGTTTCCATTGTTGTTGGCTCACAGAACCTTCAACAATCTTATGCAACACTTCAAGTTGTTGAGTTAACTGTATTTGAAATGTTTGGACTAGTTCTTTGTTTCTAGTTTCTATCTTATCCTTACGCTCTAAAGAAACAAAACAGAATAAGTAAGCATTGTTCAAAAGCTTATGAGCCCAGATTAAATCCCAACACATCAACATTTAAAGGATAATGAGTACCAATTTTAGAAAAGAGTCCTGATACATCTTCTGTTGTAATCTCTTAAATACTCCCATATTTTTTACCATGAAATTTAACATGCCAATTATAAACCCACATTAGAAAACAAACAAAAAGAATCAAGGAACAAGTCAAGCAAAGACGGAATTTGAACATATATTGCCTGCAAATTGTTGTCTTACATGAAATACTATCAGATGTATTTTCACCCATCAAATGTGAAAAGAAACAGTTGGCACCAGAAATTAAAAATCAAAGAAAAGGAGTCCAAGGATTAAGAAAAAATGAAATTTGGAAATATATTACTTGCCAAGTGCTGCTTTACATCAAATACTCACAGGTTTCATTTAAATTAAAAAATGTCATTTCAAAATTCTTGTATATATTTGGCTATAAATTGTATGTGCTTTGGGTGGGTGGGCCTAATAGTTAAGAACATATTTTTCATATGTGGAGGTCACAGGTTTGAATCTGAAGGGGGATAGGGTATGTACACTTCCATAGACTAAGAAGTCAAATCACTACGTGCAAGGGGTCCCACGTCCCATAAACAAGGGGTTCTCATATGTCATTTTTTTCATCTGCCTAGGCTGTGACCTTAGATTAGATTATTATTATAATAATAATAAAGGTTCCTAAATATTGAACAACTGGTTTTCCTGCTAAGAGTAGCAGTCCCTAAACAAGTTTCTCGATGACACATAGGGAACTATGGGAAACCATGAAAATCCAAGTCTGAGAATCCAAGTTGAGAAAGGATATAATACAAAATATTGGAGAAGAAAGGCAACTGCCAAGAGGCCCACCAACTAAACCCCTAAAATCTTAACCAATGTGAATATTTTTAAGAGTAAGTTAATGAATAATGGGAAAAGCAACTCAAACCTATTCATGTGTTGACCAGGAAGACTTGTTTGTCTACAATTGTTGCTATCGACAGGAGAAGAAAGAATACTTCCAACTACTCAACCAAGGTTCAAGTCACATGGAACCACTCACATAGAATTATATCAATGCAGACGATCATGGATTTCCCGGTGCAATACACAAAAGACAAGATCATATTTTCTAATGAAGATTTGGTCTAATCTGAAGTATATGGAAACAAATTGAGCATTGATCGAGTTGCAAGAATCCCTTTACTTAGAGTTCCTGAATTTATTAGAGGAGAAGAAAAGAATCCAATAGCTTTGTGCACTTTCATTCGCTGACAAAACAAACCCGCAAGCTCAAGGGCTAGTGCTGCTAAGATATATGAGTTGTAAGTATTTTAAAAGTTTCTTGATTAGTTGTTGGTAACAATTGCACTTTCTTATTTCTCATATGTATTAACATTTCACAATTTCTTATGCAGTTATGCTTGCTCATACGACCCATGGGACAACAGAGGAAAATATACAACACAATCATTTGTGCAAAAGGGGGGTTGTCAGTGCCATTTTATAGTAAAGGTTATGGTTCAAAGCCCTAATATAGAAATTTTGACATATAACATGTATGAGCATGAAGATGAAAATGGATGGCCCTTTCATGGCGAACATGACACTTTAGGTGAGTATAGGTCCAAGCATAAGCCAGGGCTTTCAAGGGACATGGTTTCATACATGGAAAGTGTTTTTGTTTTGGAAGTGCCTATTGACACAGTGTTTAAAATGAACATAAAGGAATATGTTGACATGGATGCGGTAGATCGAGATAGGGACTTTTTCTTGTGCAGAAAAGATGTTGTGAATATCTTCAATCGTTTGATGAAGAGGAACTACCAGTTGAACAAAAAGGATGAAAAGAGTGTGAAACTTTGGTATGAAAAATACAAGGATGATTTTTTCTTTCACCAGAAGCCCAATGGTGGAGATGTCCCTTTCATAGTTGGAATCCAAACAAAATGGATGTTGGATACCATGGTCAGGCTATCACATAATATCATAATAGGCATGGATTAAACATTCAATAGAAATAAATATGGGGTGAGTGTGTTTTCAATGATTAATTTAGTATAATCATTTAAGTTGGCTAGTTCAATATTATTAGTGGCCTAAATTGGACTACATATGTTTTTTTAATATGACAATATCAATGGTACACACTCGTGGATTTTGATGAACAAAAAAGTAGGGTGCCAATAGCATGGGTGGTGGCATCATGAAACACATTCGAAGATATTGCACTATGGTTGGAGCACCTCATGCATAGGTGTTACCAAATACGTCTCGATTGGAAAGTGAATGCCTTCATGGTTGATGATGTATTGGCTGAAATCGTCGCTTTGAAGTAACATCAAATTTATTATTTTACATTGTAAATTATATTTACATGAAAATTGTCTCACCTAAAATGAATTGAATGTGGCAGGAGAATCACAAGGACCGAAGTAATATTGTGTGTTTGGAATGTACGAAGGGCATGGATAAAAAATGTAAATCCTTTGGCTAGTAGTCCAGAAAATGTAAAAGAGATGTTCAATGAGCTAGGTTGTATCATGACTAATTGTTCCAAATATGAAGTGGGCAATGCAATCAATCATTTTTTCATCAAATTCACAAATGAAGATAATGTTTTGAACTATTTTAAGAAGAATTGGGTTACTAGTGATAAGATTAGTAAGTCCACATACTCGTTCTTGTGTTTCCATTTTTGTGTTTCATAACATGAGATATCTCCACTAGCTTGGTTTTTTATATTTAGGGATGTGGGTCAAAGGCTGCCGATATTTTCCCCATGCAAATCAGGAGACAAACAATGTTGTTGAGTCATACCATAGTTATTTGAAGACAAAATTTCTATCCGATCAAAGAAAAAAGTGTGCTCATAGGATGGGTTGGTTGTTCTATATCCTCTTGACAAATGTTGAACCTCGTTACCAGTTCAAGGAAATTTTGAAAAAATAAGGGTATTTGAACAATTACAAGAAATAGAAGTAGCTTGAATCATCAATAGAAAAGGATAGAAGAATTCCAAATAGTGATTGCAAACCTCATGAGAGTATATCTCATGCTTACTGGGTTAGAAGTCAAAATAAGCTCAATACGAAATCTCTTGTCACTTAGTATCGTACCAATTTTATAGCTTGTGATTGCACATGGTCTATTAGCGACAACATTTGTAAGCATGCCATAAAGGTGGATTGGTTGTATTCTTCTTTAGGGGATTCAAACCCTTTATTGGACCAAGATACAACACTCAATTCATTTAATGCGCCTCCTTAGATAAGTATAGAGGCGCCAATCCTTGATCTAGATGCTAATAAAACTATTATGGCTAGAGACAATGTTGATAAATATGTCGAGAAACTTTATTTGGCTAGAGAGGAGTTGTTTGGATACTTAGAGTTGCTTCGAAACAGTCTTCCTACCACTTTGAGCAAGACCCAACAATTGAATGGTTTGGTGAAAATAATGTTGGATGATGCAAACAATCTTGACATCATGGATTATGATTTCACTCTTGGGTTGGGTGATTTGGATACATATTTGAAGAGAAAGAAGAGCTTCCTTAGCCCTAAAAATAAAAACAAATAAAAAATAGAAGTGGAAGATTGGAAATTGATTCTGCATATGAAAATGAACCATTTCATTTTCCACACCTCAACAAGCGGGGTCTTCCTCGTGCCAACAATGCATCCTATATTGTCCCAGGTTATTTTTGTAGAGTGGTGATATCAATATGTTAAGATTAGTATATATATACATCACCATTTTTTTAATGGAGCAATAGGTGGATGTTTGTAGGGGTGCAACAATCCACTATTGTGGCTTCAATGCAAGGACGTAGAAGGATGCAATTTCATTCTATTTTTTTTACCATTACAGGTAAATTTGATGGGGCTCCCTTATCCAAGCGAATATCGGTGGCCACCCACCTTTTCCAGCTGGCTCAAAACAACTTTCTGGCAATTTTGGCAATTTACTATTTTTAGCAGTTTTTAACTTCCGGGGCCATTTTTAGGGCCTAAATGAAGGTTTCTCGAGATTGAGATTTTCAATTATAGCCAAAGCCATTATTTGGCCCCAAAAAGAAATCTCCTCGATGATGCCTTTCCAACGAGCTATCATATGCCTAAAACGAAGATCGTATACAAAAGTTACGACCCCGGGAAGTTGATGTACTAACTTACCCAAACGGGGCCCACATGACTTTTGGCACTTCATCTCCTAGGGTTAGGTTTTTGGATGTCTAGGACTTTTGGAATTCCCATTTATTGTAAAAAACACTTTCAGAGCCTTATTGTAATCATCTTCTTGCGAATGCGAGTAGCCGTCACATCTCTTCTCAGAGATAAGCTGCCACCATTCTAGCGAGTCTTTCACTCTGTATTTTTACAGTCTCTGTACATTTCTTTGATTAATAGAAATAATGTATTACTTTATATCTATGTTTATGGTTGCATCTCTGATACATTTTTGTTATATTATTGAATATCTACAATATCTCTGTGCATTTCTTTATTATATCTTTGCTCTCATCTCGTGCCGAAAATAATCTGGATCAGTGGTATCATAGCAGGTTGCTCTTGATCGTTTTTCAATGCATGTCCCCGACGAGGTCCGAGTATATAAAGTTGGGTCTCAAGCTTGTCTCTCTTGAAGACAATCACTCTCGCACACCCAAGAAACCCTCAATGTCAGAAGAAAATAAAAACAACGGAGAAGACGATCCTATCAATCTGTTGCTTGAGCAAGCTCTCAAATGACAGAGGGTCGAAATGATGGAGAATTTTGCCCACGTCCTTCAACGCCTACCAATAGCATCAAGCACATCTTCATAAAGTGGCCACTTTGGAGGCACCTCGCCTTTCAAGGTACAATTTAACTTTTATATTCCTGTATTTGAAGGACAAATAGATGCAGAATCCCTAGAAAAATGGTTAACTCTGCTAGAAGGTTATTTCTCCGTTCACAATTTTTTCGACAAAGAAAATATTACCTTCACACTCCTTAAAGCTCTCCCTCCTGTCAAACATTGGTGGGAAAATTACTGGGAGCAAAGTTCCATAGAGGAGTTTGGAATATATGGGGTCGATCCCACTAGGGATTTTTGTGTGGATGGGGTAAAGGAACAGTATTACCCTGTCGGCAACTATGAGGACTAGTACATGAGATGGACCACACTACAACAAGAGAGGGGCCAAGCAGTTCCGGAGTTCACCAATACCTTCCATACCTTGCGCACCAAGCTAGGTAGCAAAGACTCTGAGCGACATTTAGTTTGGAAAGACCATGGGACTCGACACAGATACATCCAGACTGAAATGGATTTTCTGGACATCTCATCACACAGTGCTGCTTATCGATATGTTGTTAAAATCGAGTATAAATTTAAGCACCAGAACAAATGGGAATTCGAGTCTGCAAATCCGCAACAACTAAAGTATGACAAAGACAACCTTAACAAACAGTCTCCCGAAAACCAGTCCAAGAGGTTAGGGTTTAGATTTTCGAACTCCCGAATCCCGGAAGTCCGAAATAAAGGGGGTTGTTGAAAAGTGGTTCAAGTTCCGAAATCCAGAAAAAGTGACAGGTGACAAGAGTCGACGTCAGGAGTATAGTACAGCCAAGAGGACAGTTGGAAAGTCAGGAAACCTCACGACAGCGTTCACAAAGTCCCGGGAAAGGAGACCATTTCGGCATTTCAGAGATTTGGGTTTTGGAAGGTATAGGAGACAGAGAGTTCGAAAATAAGCCTTATGAACTCCCGGTACACGAAATCGCGCTAACCATTGGATCAAGGGGAGAACCATAGCTTTTGATCTCCTTGGAAGCGGAACACTTGTGTTTCGGTATTTCGGGATTCAACATACCAAAAATCCTGATGACAAGAGACCGAATATAGTAAAGGGAAGAATCCTGAAATCGTGAAGTGTGGCAAGACTTAGGGTGGACTTGTCGAGATTTCGGTAATTCACATTTCAGGATTCTGGGAGTCGAGAGGTAGAGTTGCACGTCATCACAACTCCCAAAATCGTGAAGAGAAAAAATCTGAAATAATTGACAAGAAAAGTCGTGTGTTTAGTATTTCGGGTTTCGGGTGTCGAAGAGCTAAGGCACTCAAAATCAAGATTTGTGAAATTGTGAAATCCGGTATTCCAAAAAGGAAAAGAGAAAAGTCTCAATGTCAGTCGGGTGTTGATCGTGGATTTCATGCCGGTGAATGATCACGCAGGCATAACTAAGAAGGGTCTGTGAATTACACTCAGAGTGGGTGAGTGAGAAATTTCCTGAAGAGGAACTTGAAGAGCTATACAAAGTCAAAGGGGGTGAAGTTGAATGATCCTATGTGGACTCTAGCCTGAGGGTTCAGGGGTCTGCGTTAGTGCGGTATCAGAGCATAGAAATATTTCTTTGCTTTCTGTAGCAGGGAAAATAGGAATTTTACAGCCATGCCACCGAGAAGAAGAGACAAGCAAATACATGATCCACCAGAGGAAAGGGAAATGCCAAGAAGAAGAGACAGGCAATTACTTGACCTAGCAAGGAAAGGAGAGATGCGTGAATTATGTGTTAGGCTTGATGCCAGGGAGACAACATAGAGGCGCACAGTTGACACCGGGGATATCAGCGAATCTGAAAGTGAAAATGAAGCCGGAAACAAAGAAGTTGAATTCGAAGATGTTGCAGAAGAATGTCTATTCAGGGTTGTTGCAAGGATAGGTGGCAGGGAAAAAATGGAGATTCCCATGTATGAGGGAAACCTAGATGTTGAAGAGCTTGTAGAATGGATTAGAGCTCTGGATAAATATTTTGATTATGAGGATGTTGAGGAAGACAAGAAGGTTAAACATGTTGTCACAAGACTTAAAGGACATGCAGTATTATGGTAGGATGAACTGCAGGCTGATAGACGCTGCAAAGGCAAGCAGAAAATCAAAAGCTGGGATAGAATAGTCGCAAAGATGAAAGCCAAATTCATACCCAAGGATTATCAAATTAATTTGTTTCAGAGGATGCAGAACTTGAGACAGAAACTTATGACAGTGAAAGAATACACTAAAGAGTTCTACAACATAAACATCAGAGGAGGTCATCGGGAAAGAAATGATGAAAAAGTTGCTAGGTATATGAATGGTCTGCAATATAACATTCAAGATGAGATGAGCATGATGGCCATTCAGATGGTGGAAGATGCTTATCAGATGGCTCTGAAAGCTGAAGAGAAGATGAGCTGAAAACAAGGTCAACGAGGCCGAGGTAGGAGTCAAGTTAGAGGCAAAGTAGTTGCCTAAGACAGAACTCAGAAATATAAAGAAGAGGGGAAGAAACCTCAAACTGAGAGAGGAGAAAGCTCACAGAGAGAGCAGTGTGTTGATAGAAATACTTTTCCTTAAACCAGAGGAAGAGGAAGAGGCAGAGGTGGTGAAGTCAAATGTTTTACCTGTGGAAAAATTGGACATAAATCTTATGAGTGTCTAGATAAGAAGAAATAAGGTGGTGAAACTCACATTGCTGAAGCTCGAGGACGGAATGTTGGGGCAGAAGATGCTGAGGGAGGAAGATCACTGTTGATGAGAAAAGTTCTCTTAACACCAGAGAAGGAGGTGGAGAACCCAGTCCAAAGGAACAAACTTTTTCGAACTGCTTGCAAGACCAAAGACAGGGTATACAAGGTCATCGTGGACAGTGGTAGCACAGACAATCTCGTTTCTACAGAGATGGTAGAAAATCTAGAGCTAGAGACTATTGAGCATCCAAGCCCATATAGAGTTTCATGGCTACAAAAAGGACATCAGATAAACGTCACTAAACAATGTTTAGTTGAATTTAAAATAGGAGGATATAAGGATGAAATACTATGTGATGTCATTCCCATGGATGTTTGTCATCTATTGTTGGGTAGACTATGGCAATATGATAGGAATGTGATTCATGATGGGAGAAAGAACACATACACCCTGGAGAAGAATGGGAGAACTCACATGTTACTGTCGATTAAGGATAAAGAAGTGAAACCAGAGGTGAACAACACTGTACTTCTCATGAGTAGGAAGGAACTTCTTATGGAGGTTAAGAAGAAGGAAGACACACAATTTATTGTAGTCAGGAAGCCTAAAATTGTTTTGACTAGCACAAGGATGGATGATCTACCAGAGGAAATCCAGAAGTTGCTGGAAGAGATTGTTGATATAGTAGTGGATGAATTACCTTGTTCATTGCCACCGATCAGAAGTATAAGTCATAACATCGATATTATACCTGGAGCTAGTTTACCAAACAAAGCAGCATACAAATTGACACTGCAGGAGAATGAAGAGGTCAAGAGACAAGTCCAATATTTAGTGGACAAGGGATTGGTTAGAGAAAGCTTGAGTCCATGTGTTGTTCCAACAGTGCTCAACCCAAAGAAAGATGGAGGCTGGAGGATGTGCATAGACTCGAGGGAAATCAACAAGATTACTATCAGATATAGATTCCGATTGCCAAGGATTGATGATTTGATGGATTGCTTGAGTGGAGAATTTTTTTTTTCAAAAAATAATTTGAAAAGCGGGTATCATCAAATTCGTATGAGAGAAGGTGACAAATGGAAGACAACCTTCAAGATGAATGAGGGGCTGTATGAATGGCTTGTTATGCCATCTGGCTTAAGAAATGCACCTAGTACTTTCATGAGATTGATGAATGAAGTCCTAAAAGAATTTATCGGGAAGTTCGTCATTGTATATCTGGACGATATATTAATTTTCAGCAAAACAGAAGCAGAGCATTTGAAGCATTTAGCTACGGTGATGAGGAGATTACAGCAAGAGAAGTTGCTGATAAATATGAAGAAATCAAAATTTATGAGGACATAACTCATTTATTTCAGTTTTGTTATCTCTGCAAATGAGCTGAAGATGGATCCTAAAAAGGTAGAGGCAATTAAAAGTTAGCCATCACCAAAAGGTGTGTTTGAAGTTCAAAGCTTTCATGGATTGGCTAGTTTCTACAGAAAATTTATTAGAAATTTCAGTTGGATTAGTGTGCCAATGATGGACACGGTGAAGAAAAGACATAAATATTTTCATTGGACAAAAGAAACAGAGAAAAGTTTCAATTTGTTGAAAAGGAAGATTGTTGAACAACCAATTTTGGTGTTGCTGGATTTCAACAAGATGTTTCAGGTCAAATGTGACGCAAGTGGATTTGTTATAGGAGCAGTTTTGAGTCAAGATGACAGACCGATCTCATACTTCAGTGAGAAACTGAATGAAGCAAAGATTAAATACTCAACATATGCAAACAATTTTATGCAGTCATACAAGCATTGAAGAAATGGAGACATTATTTGGTTCCTAAAGAGTTTGTTTTGTACAGTGATAATCATGCCTTACAACTCGTAACTCAACAGGAGAAGTTGAACCAAAGACATGTTAAATGGGTTGAATAGATGCAGGATTTTTCTTTTGTAATTAAACATATTTCTGGAACTGCTAACAAAGTTGTTGATGCTTTGAGCAGGAAATGTTTGCTTATGCAGGAGTTCAGAGTCAAAACATTAGGTTTTGATAACCTCAAGGACATGTACAGAGATGACCCAGATTTCAAAGAGGCGTATGAGGAATTTTTATATGCAACTTGCTGAGAGCACCAACTCTCTATTTTCTCTAGCACCTACTAGAAGGAAGCACTAACTCCTTGATTTTTCTAGCACCCACTAGAAGGAAGCACCAACTCCCTGGTTTCTCTAGCACCCACTAGAAGGAAGCACCAATTCCTTGGTTTCTCTAGCACCCACTAGAAGGAAGCACCAAATCCTTAAGTGTTCCAGCACCAACTGGATGGAAGCACCAACTTCCAGTCACATAGGCACTAACCTGTATAACAGAGAACAATAGTTCTCCCTTGCACCACCCTCCCGCCCTAGTTTTTCTGGCTGCAACCAGATGGAAGCTACAACTCCTTGTGTTCAAGAACCCAGTTGAACCTCTGAGGACAACAGTCCTCCCTAGCACCTTCCTAGCACTCTGAAATATATATCTTTGCTACTGAAACTTATTATAGTGATATAATGTTCATCAATGGATTACCAGTCTCATCATTGTTCTTCCACACTACCCTGCTCTGTCTGCCTCACTGTCTTCCTGCACACATGCCTTGTGCTTTTTGTTCTTCTGCCTTTTATGCTCTGTGCGCCATGTCCACTCAATGCACCATTCCTCTTCTATGTATTTCAGCTGCTACACACTGCCTCCTTCTACATGCCTGAATCACTCTCAACAACTCCAAATCTCTTCTTTGTTCTACGTTTTTATCCACTCTGTGCATCCTCTGCATCCTCTATTCACAATGCTTCTGCACACTCTCCTCATGTCGAGTGCTCTACCTGATCATCATTTCAACTCTTTATCTTCTCTGGCAGTTAAACCTATGCGTCCATCATCACTGGGCATTATGTCAAGATTCCTTAGCCTCTCCAACAGTCGAGACTCTTCGTCTTCTCTGTCGCAGTCAAGCTCATTCCCTCTGTTGCAGTTCTAGGCTCCAATGGTCTTACATTTGTCAATAGCCTCTATGAACAATCTTCACTCCACTGGAAGATGCCTCAAGACTCTTCATCTTCTCTGGCAATCACTCTGAAGTCTCTTCAAATCCTCTGGCAGAAACCATCAGTCCTTTATAGTAGTTACACTGTGAACCGACAAGAAAATGCACTAGCAACTGAATCCCCAACTGCCCAAGACTCATGATTCAATTCTGCTAACTAAATTGTAACTGATTGATGAACTTTGAAGAGCAACAATAGCCCTTCGATCAGATTTCCATGTATCCAACACCATTGGATTACAAGCACAGGGTCTCGTGTTGATTTCACCATTTTGCATTTAGACATTTCATCATTTTGGCATTCCTTCATGCTAGCTCCTCCTTCTCACATGACCATCGGTGGTAACCACTACCTACTGTTAGGACCACATATTGTACCCTTTTTGCCCATACTTTTTGCTATTATTTTACCCTTCATCACCTACATTTTGACTTATACTATCATTTCATCTAATCATTCCAAGGTATACAACGTCCTTTCTCATTACTTTATGCT
>ML808548.1:140809-215261 GCA_009831015.1 Picea engelmannii | reverse complement strand
TGCGCAACTATCTTTGAAACAAAAGACTTCCCTGGGTTGATAATTTATGTTTCACTTGGTTGTTTGAAATTAATTAAGCAATTATAGTGACCAACACCTACACCAAAAGGTGTTTTTGCATTTCAGCATTTCAACATTTCGGCATTCCTGTGAAGTAGTGTCTTGACACTCCAAGTCACAATCCCGAAAATGGAGCCAGATTAACAGTCCACTTCATAACCTGATCCCTTTTTTCTTAATCGAACGACTGACTGGATTTTGGCGTTTCGCATTTCGACGTTTCGGCATTTATGTGTTGAAGTGTTTCGACACTCCAAGTCATGAACCCCGAAATTTTTGGCGTTTCGCATTTTGCAACTTCGGGACTCTTGTGATGAAGACTCTTGACTCTTGACTCCTCCAACTCCCAGTTTCCAAAACTTCAAAATCGAGTCAGGTCAAATTTTCAGTGTTTCTCATTTCGAAACTTCAGGACTCCTGTGATGAAGAGTCTCGACTCTTGACTCCTCCAACTCCCAGTATTTGAAACTCCAAAATGGAATCAGATAAAGTTTTCGGTGCTTCGCATTTTGCAACTTCGGGAATCCTGTGATGAAGAGTCTTGACTCTTGACTCCTGCAACTCCCGATATCCGAAACTCCGAAATGGAGTCAGATCAACTTTTCAACATTTCGTATTTCACAACTTTGGGACTCCTGTGATGAAGAGTCTCGACTCTTGACTCCTCTAACTCCCGGTATCCAAAACTCCGAAATGGAGTCAGATCAACTTTTTGATGTTTCGCATTTTGCAACTTTGCGACTCCTATGATGAAGAGCCTTGACTCTTGAGTCCTCCAACTCCCAGTATGCGAAACTCTGAAATGGAGTCTATGACATGCTATGATCTTTCGCCTTTCAGGATTTCGGGGTTCGCTACTTCAAAAGTTAAAGTACCTTTGATCTTTGATTTCCCCATCTGTGAAACTCCGAAATGGAGTCTTTGAGGTGCTCTGATCTTTTGCCGCACATCCATCCCCAATCAATCCTTGATCCAACGGCTCAGGTCATTTCACCATTTCTCATTTTGCGATTTGGTCATTCTTGTCATGAGTTTCCTTGACACCTCCAACTCCCAGTATCTGAAACTTCGAAATTGACTTTACGCTTTTGATCTTGCCATGCGATCATCATTGTGCTGTTGGTCTTGATCTTTGCCATCAATGACAAACATGCACACTCTGCCTCTGTCTGCAATCATGACAACAATCCTTGCGAACATGCGGCCATTCCAAATCTGTCGACTTCACATAGTGACCGCAGATGCTCTTGATGATTCCATTGGAGGCACTGAAGCCGAGAATGCCAGACTGAAGGATCGGGTCAAGGAATTGGAGGAAGCTTTGATTCCTATACCATTGCTTGTCATTCCTTTATAAATATCCATGCCTACCACCCCTGTAGCCAAGTTAAAAGGATCCTCCAGCCTCCTCAAATCATGTAGATAATATGTGGAGAATAATATCAAGAAAAGAATGGAATTGATTGTTGAATCATGGGAAACATCACAAACCATGGCTTCCCTTGGAACGAGGGAATATAATTTAATTGAAAATTTATAGGCGGAATTAAAGAATGAAGAACGTTTCTATTTAGACACAGTCCTTCCTTTTGGCACCATTGTCAACAACATGACAAAAATGAGAAGAAGACAACAAGATCTCCCTTCCAAAAACCGAATCACTCAATTAAATGCATGTTGGAAAGAAAAAGTGAAGAACATGTATCTCATTGTCTAGTCATGTGAACAAGCTATATCAAAAAAAGAAAAAATATTCACAAAGATGACCAAAATAGACCTAGTCGGAAGAACCAACGACTTCCAAGACCCCAAGTTAATCGTCAACTCCTTTCCCTTCAATAAGCAAGCCTTCGATAAACAGGTTGACATTCTTAAGGTGTTGTCTTTGGAAAAGTTTTACAACATCCTTGAATATGGTGAGATCACATCGACAACTGGCTAGTCAACTACTCAGTACAGAATGAACAAATTGATCAGTCTCTGCATAATCTTTCTATCGATCTAAGGGAATTAGAAAAGGAACTTTTCAACATAAAAATCTAGAATGAGATCAACATCGCCCCCTTGAGAAGCTACATTGAAGAATGGCTCGAGAGGGAATTGAAGCAGCTCACCGACTAAAGGCAACAGGCAGTTGCCACGATTCCAATAGCCGTCAACGACAACAATAAAAAGGCATCAACAAGAAAATAGAAAAAGGGGTGATATGTAGCATCAATGTAAGTCTATACTGATCACATCCTACTTTGTTTATCAATCTAGTTATTCCAATTTTTTAAATAGAAATGTCTAGCCAAATACTGATAGCTTTCAATTTATTCTTTTCAGGTATTACACTCTACTGTCGCCCACTTTTTCTTTCCACAGTCCTATTTCTTGTACATATTTTTCTTATGGTCCGCGGGAGCCCCAATCCCAGTCTATATGACAAATGCATTTAAATTTCCAGGAATATGTAACAGACAATATTATTTTTTGATATATTTCAAATAAAATTGTTTTTCATCTCCTTTTATATATATGTCCTCATAAATTTTTATCTTCCACTATACTGAATGTCAAGAAATTGTGTTTATTTTTCAAAAGTGTTTTTTATCTCCTTGTATATATATGTCCTCATAAATTTTTATCTTCCACTATGTTGAATGTCAAGAAATTGTGTTTATTTAATTTGAATATAACTTTTTTTGTGCTGGCACATATAGAGACAAAATAAAATTTTGAACATAGAAAAATAGATTATATAGTTTCAAATAAATAAATGGGACTCTATGGACCATCTGTCATTTACTGTGATCTCAGCTACAGTTTTCGGATAGGTCAAAAAGAAATGGACACAAAAATTCACAACACAAATTCAGTATTTAGAAATGGTTTGTTCTTTCCAGCCGAGAATCAAGAAGGGACATGGAAATTCAATAATTCTCTCTTCCACACCTACCTTCAAGAATGGACAGTTCCACCTTGACCATTCATAATTCAATAATGGTTCGTCTTTCTAGGTAGAATAAAAAATGAACATAGAAATTCACAAATTCAATATTCAAATATCATTTGTTCCAGAATACAGACAAGGCACGAAAATTCAATAACGCTCTCTTCAAGCCTAAAGAATGGATAGCTCCACCTTGCCCATTCATAATCCAATAATGGTCAGAATAAAAATTGGACACAGAAATTTACAAATTCAATATTCAGAAATGGTCCGTCTTTTCCTACCCGGAATCAAGAAGGGACACGGAAATTCAATAATGCTCTCTTCCATGCCCAGCTACATGAATGGATAGTTCCACTATGCCACTTTTCCCATTCATAATTCAATAATGATCCTTCTTTTCGGGTAAGATTAAAATATGGACACACAAAGTGTTAGTTGTCCTAATTGTTAACTGACAAACAAATTAAAAGAAGTTTTACCATTTTGAAAGAAAAAAATAAAAATAATAATAATAAAGAAAAAGTTGCAATCAGTCTTGAAAAATCAGTTCCTTTTCCACTTTCACTTGTTCTTCATTGTTTTAATCCTCCACCTATTATTCCTACAAAACTGTTTTCTCCCACCACGGTTTTATACACTTGTTTATTTAACAGGAAGGTGGTTTTGGCCATGGTGAGGTGACAATTTTATGCATGGGCGTAGACTATTCATTCTATAAAATGGAGCCCGATGGGACGTATCCGACACTAGGAACCCATCTCATAGAATGAATGGATGGCCATCAAAACATCTCCCCATCTACAAGGCCTTGTTCCACCCAAGCCCACAACGCCCCTCCGCAACGCCCCGTTCTACTACTTCCGCCCCTATGCAGCACCCTGTTCCGCCAGTGCCATTGCTGTAGTTGGATGTCCCCTCGGGCATTCAATGCAGGGTGGTGGATGGGTGTTTGCTAAAAAACACCTGCTACACCCCTCCTGCCCTTTTTCAAATCGGGATTGGATTGCTCTAGAACCGGGACTCCCACTCTGCAGAAACTGAACCACCTCATGCCTGAACCTTCTCTTGAATCCGAGACCTGCACCTGCCTAGTGAGTTGCTCAATGAAATAATATTTGATTGACTACTAGATATTTGAGTTTCAACATCATAGATATAAAAGGAAAGTATTTAATTACAGTGTTTGATTTGCATCCCAAATCACTGAATATGTATGAAAATCCAAAGTTGGGTCGAACCAGAGATGCATTCGTTCCTCCCTATCTCCACCTCCATCTACGAAAACATTTGTTTGAAGACGATATAGACTTCCACGTCTGCCTCCAAGGAATTCGAAGTCTATTTCATCACAGTTGGAGTTCTTCTGAGTCGTTATCTACAGATCAAATATATATTAAATCTTCAACTACACTGATCAAATTGATTTTAAATAGAGACAAATCATAAATGAAATGAAAATTTGATCTATGGGTTTCATTCATTTGTCATTGTCAAGAGTAAGGGATTTGTCTCTCCATTCTTTTATCTGCTCATATCAGGCATAGCACATACTTTGTAAAGGACCAAAATAATCATAGATAGAGAACCCAAGATAAGATTTATTTTCCTGAAAGCCAAGAGGCCTCTTTTGAATTCATGGACATAGTTTCTACACTTTCAGCCTATCCCTTCAGATCATCAGAGAATACAAATTTTAAATGTTCCCTTCATACCAAATAACATCTCAAATCCTTGAGAGGATGAGAGTTACATCCTATTATACTATGCAATAAAACATTTGCACAATGCATCTATATTCCATGTCAACACATAAGAAAGAAAAAAAATGATATTTCCTTATCATACAATGAGTTGAGAATCTTTGAACCAAGTGCAATTCCCAAAAAACACCAGAATCTATTGAGGGACAAAGATATTTTCTTCAATGGTTAGAATAAGCCATTTTGTGGCAAACTAACTTTCCAAAGTTGAAATTACACTTCAGACCCTGTTCTCACAGAAAGGCAAAAAGATTAGTTGTAGTAATATAATTTGAAATGGTATAGCATGTGTCTATAATGCTAAATGGCATCATGGTTAAGCAAATGAATGCTACAACACTCTCTGTTTTTGTGTCATGTCATGGTTGATCTATGATAGAAAATGTATTATATTTGAGCAATTCTAGATTTCATGTGTCCATGGTTACGATGATATAGAAATCATATGCAAGAACAAACATATGAAGAATAAAACTTTCTCCTTGTTGTTGATGTTGTCTTTGCATTTTACATGTTTGACAATAACTGTAAGGAATCTCCTTTCATGACCATGTAGTTGGAAATTTACAAACCAAGAAATTGTCATTGTTTGTTGACCACAACAACAAAAAAACATCACAAAATTAGTTTGCATTAATCATGAAAGATGATGCTCTAGTACAAGTCATTGTTAACAGTTCATGGACATGGACAGTTGCAAGGAATTGTGTCAAGTCTACTTGAGCTTCTCAGAGCACAAGAATTGTTTAAAGAACATCCAAGAATAGTTTTGGGGAGATTTATGGATACATTTAGGAACCTGGAGAAGATTTTCCAAACACTTTATGGGGATATTTTTGTTTGAATTACCATATGGATTTGGGCCTAAAAGGTTGATTTTTGTTGAAATCTCATAAGAAAAAAATTAATTTCATTAACACTCATGCAATTGTTTATGTTAAATTGGTTAGAAATACAAATTGGCAGTGCAGGAATTTAAAACAAGCATTAAAAATAAGTCACATATACAATATAACATATATTGAATAGGAAAGAAACATTAAGATACTAACCAATTCTGATTTTTGAGCTGTCGAACCTGCCAACATTTTAGCAAAAATCTCCAAGAGTTTCTTCTCCTCATTTGCAGTGCATTCCTTTGAAAATTTATTTGCATTAAAAACATTTCATCCAAATAGTAGCATTAACATAATAAAATAACTAGTTCATAAGGAAAAAAGGATCTAGACTAAGAAATTAGTCTACCTCAAATTTTATTTCAAGATCCTCCAACTTCTTATCGTGAACTATTTGCATTTCTTCCACAAATTGACTAAGCTTAGATGAATGTGTTTCAAGTGTTGGAAAGAAATCTGCATTGACCTTTAAAATTATCCGAATTGCCTACACTCGTGGAATTTTGAAATATAAAATTGTCAACTTGGTAGCAGTTGACTTGAATTATGTGAAAGGATTTAACTCCCATAAAACAATTCAAAAGTTAAAGAAATATTGGATATGTGACAACCTCTCGCTGTTGTTGGGCATATGAAACCATTGTGGCCTCTTGCTTGGACAGAGCACTATGAAGTTCACCCAACAATGCCTCCGCATATAGAAAAGTTTTTCCAACCAGTTGCATGGCACAAAATGAATATTAATAAGGAACAAAAAAACATGAATAGATTAGTTAATGATCCAATCCTTGCAAATATCATATAACAGATGTCAAGAAGTCTTACATTCTCAAGAGTAGAAGCATGCATAGATATTGTTGAGTTGAACCTGCCAAGAGTAGACACATAATTTTCATCAAGCACATTAGCTAGGTCATGTAGGCCCCTGAATCCAGAGCCATAGATTGTCTTCAACTTCTCAACTATGTTTCTGAGATCTTCTTTAGCCTGTGACAATAGTGCAGTTGTACATCAGAACTAGCTAATTTCAAAGAGGTTAAACAACTACCAAAAAATTATAAGGTTGTTGGCTCAGTGTTTCACCTACCTTAGTTTTTGTAGAGACGAAGGATTGCATTTGATCTTCCATAGTTTGTAGTTTCCGTTGTTGTTGGCTCATAGAACCTTCAACAATCTTATGCAACACTTCAAGTTGTTGAGTTAACTGTATTTGAAATGTCTGGACTATTTCTTTGTTTCTAGTTTCTGTCTTATCCTTACGCTCTAAAGAAACAAAACAAAAGAAGTAAGCATTGTTCAAAAGCTTATGAGCCTAAATTAAATCCCAACACATCAACATTTAAAGGACAATGAGTACCAATTTTAGAAAAGAGTCCTGATACATCTTCTGTTGTAATCACTTAAATACTCCCATATTTTTTACCATGAAATTTAACATGCCAATTATAAACCCACATTAGAAAATAGACAAAAAGAATCAAGGAACAAGTCAAGCAAAGACGGAATTTGAAGATATATTGCCTGCAAATTGTTGCCTTACATGAAATACTATCAGATGTATTTTCACCCATCAAATGTGAAAAGCAACAGTTGGCACCAGAAAGTAAAAATCAAAGAAAAGGAGTCCAAGGATTAAGAAAAAATGAAATTTGGAAATATATTACTTGCCATGTGCTGATTTACATCAAATACTCATAGGTTTCATTTAAATTCAAAAATGTCATTTCAAAATTCTTGTATATATTTGGCTATAAATTGTATGTGCTTTGGGTGGGTGGGCCTAATAGTTAAGAACATATTTTTCCTATGTGGAGGTCAGAGGTTTGATTCTAAAGGGGGGTAGGGTATGTACACCTCCATAGACTAAGAAGCCAAATCAATACATGAAAGGAGTCCCACGTCCCATAAACAAGGGGTTCTCATATGTCATTTTTTTCATCTGCCTAGGTTGTGACTTTAGATTAGATTATTATTATAATAATAATAAAGGTTCCTAAATATTGAACAACTAGTTTTCTTGCTAAGAGTAGCAGTCCCTAAACAAGTTTCTCGATGACACATAGGTAACTATGGAAAACCATGAAAATCCAAGTCTGAGAGTCCAAGTTGAGAAAGGAAATAATACAAAATATTGGAGAAGAAAGACAACTGCCAAGAGGCCCACCAACTAAACCCCTAAAATCTTAACCAATGTGAATATTTTTAGGAGTAAGTTAATGAATAATGGGACAAGCAAATCAAACCTATTCATGTGTTGAGAAGGAAGACTTGTTTGTCTACAACTGCTGCTATCGATATGAGAAGAAATAAGACTTTCAACTACTCAACCAAGGTTCAAGTCACATGGAACCACTCACATAGAATTATATCAATGTAGAGTGTGTGTTTTATATAGCAGAGTGTGTGTTTATGGTAATAAATTGATTTCTTTAGAATATTATCATTTATAACTTTAAGAGAAGGCTTAAAATGCAAATCTTCTTAATGGTGTTACTTTTTTCCTAATATGTTTTCACATTGTTTGTAGACATTGATACAATATGTTAAAGAAATGGAAGACTGTCATGGATTTCCCAGTGAAATACAAAAAATACAAGATCATCTTTTCTAATGAAGATTTGGTCTAATCTGAAGTATATGGAAACAAATTGAGCATTGATCGAGTTTCAAGAATCCCTTTACTTAGAGTTCCTAAATTTATTAGAGGAGAAGAAAAGAATCCAATAACTCTGTGCACTTTCATTCGCTGACAAAACAAACCCCCAAGCTCAAGGGCTAGTACTGCCAAGATATATGAGTTGTAAGTATTTTAAAAGTTTCTTGATTAGTCGTTGGTAACAATAGCACTTTCTTATTTCTCATATGTATTAACATTTCACAATTTCTTATGAAGTTATTCTTTCTCATACGACCCACGAGACAACAGAGGAAAATATACAACACAATCATTTGTGCAAAAGGGGGGTTGTCAGTGCCATTTTATAGTAAAGGTTATGGTTCAAATTCCTAATATAGAAATTTTGACATATAACATGTATGAGCATGAAGATGAAAATGGATGGCCTTATCATGGCCAACATGACACTTTAGGTGAGTATAGGTCCAAGCATAAGCCAAGGCTTTCAAGGGACATGGTTTCATACATGGAAAGTTTTTTTGTTTTGGAAGTGCCTATTGACACATTGTTTAAAATGAACATAAAGGAATATGTTCACATGGATACGGTAGATTGAGATAGGGACTTTTTCTTGTACAGAAAAGATGTTGTGAATATCTACAATCGTTTGATGAAGAGGAACTACCAGTTGAACAAAAAGGATGAAATGAGAGTGAAACTTTGGTATGATAAATACAAGGATGATTTTTTCTTTTACCAGAAGTCCAATGGTGATGTCCCTTTCATAGTTGGAATCCAAACAAAATGAATGTTGGATACCATGGTAAGGCTATCACATAATAGCATAATAGGCATGGATTAAACATTCAATACAAATAAATATGGGGTGAGTGTGTTTTCAATGATTAATTTAGTATAATCATTTGAGTTGGCTAGTTCAATATTATTGGTGGCCTAAATTGGACTACATATGTTTTTTTAATATGACAATATCAGTGGTACACACTCGTTGATTTCGATGAACAAAAAAGTAGGGTTCCAATAGCATGGGTGGTGGCATCACGAAACACATAAGAAGATATTGCACTATGGTTGGAGCACCTCATGCATAGGTGTTACAAAATACGTCCCGATTGGAAAGTGAATGCCTTCATGGTTCATGATGTATTGGTTGAAATCGCCACTTTGAGGTAACATCAAATTTATTATTTTACATTGTAAATTATATTTACATGAAAATTGTCTCACCTACAATGAATTGAATGTGGCAGGAGGATCACAAGGACCGAAGTAATCTTGTGTGTTTCGAATGTACGGAGGGCATGGATAAAAAATGTAAATCGTTTGGCTAGTAGTCCATAAAATGCAAAAGAGATGTTCAATGAGATAGGTTGTATCATGAATAATTGTTCCAAATATGAAGTGGGCAATGCAATCAATCGTTTTTTCATCAAATTCATAAATGAAGATACATTTTTGGACTATATAAAGAAGAATTGGGTTACTAGTGATAAGATTAGTAAGTCCACATACTCGTTCTTGTGTTTCCATTTTTGTGTTTCATAACATGAGATATCTCCACTAACTTGGTTTTTTATATTTAGGGATGTGGGTCAAAGGCTGTCGATATTTTCCCCATGCAAATCAGGAGACAAACAATGTTGTTGAGTCATACCATAGTTATTTCAAGACAAAATTTCTATCCGATCGAAGAAAAAAATGTGATCGTAGGATGGATTGGTTGTTCTATATCCTCTTGACAAATGTTGAACCTCGTTACCAGTTCAAGGAAATTTTGAAAAAATAAGGGTATTTGAACAATTACAAGAAAGAGAAGTAGCTTGAATCATCAATAGAAAAGGATAGAAGAATTCCAAATAGTGATTGCAAACCTCATGAGAGTATATCTCATGCTTACTGGGTTAGAAATCAAAATAAGCTCAATAAGAAATCTCTTGTCACTTGCCATCATACCAATTTTATAGCTTGTGATTGCCCATGATCTATTTGCAACAACATTTGTAAGCATGCCATAAAGGTGGATTGGTTGTATTCTTCTTTAGGGGATTCAAACCCTTTATTGAACCAAGATACAACACTCAATTCATTTAATGTGCCTCCTTATATAAGTATAGAGGTGCCAATCCTTGATCTAGATGCTAACAAAACTATTATGGCTAGAGACAATGTTGATAAAGATGTTGAGGGACTTTAGCTGGCTAGAGAGGATTTGTTTGGATACTTAAAGTTGCTTCGAAACAATCCTCCTGCCACTTTGAGCAAGACCCAACAATTGATTGGTTTGGTGAAAATAATGTTGGATGATGCAAACAATCTTGACATCATGGATTATGATTTCACTCTTGGGTTGGGTGTTTTGGAGACATATTTGAAGAGAAAGAAGAGCTTCCTTAGCCCTAAAAAGAAAAAAAAATAAAAAATAGAAGTGGAAGATTGGAAATTGATTCTGCATATGAAAATGAACCATTTCATTTTCCACACCTCAACAAGCGGGGTCTTCCTCGTGCCAACAATGCATCCTCTATTGTCCCAGGTGATTTTGTAGAGTGGTGAGATCAATATGTTAATATTAGTATATATAGACATCACCATTTTTTTAATGGAGCAATAGGTGGATGTTTGTAGGGGTGCAACAATCCACTATTGTGGCTTCAATGCAAGGACGTAGAAGGATGAAATTTCATTCTATTTTTTCGACCATTAAAGGTACATTTTATGGGGCTCCTTGATCCATCTAGATATCGGTGGCCACCCACCTTTTCCAACTGGCTCAAAAACACTTTCTGGCAATTTTGGCAATTTACTATTTTTAGCAGGTTTTAACTTCCGGGGGCATTTTGAGGGCCTAAATGAAGGTTTTTCGAGTTCGAGGTTCTCAACTATAGTCAAATGCATGATTGAGACTCCAAAATGAATCTCCTCAATGATGCCTTTCCAACGAGCTATCATACGCCTAAAACGGAGATCATATGAAAAAGTTACGACCCCGGGAAGTTGATGTACTAACTTACCCAAACGGGGCCCACATGACTTTTGGCGCTTCATCTCCTAGGGTTAGGTTTTTGGATGTCTAGCACTTTTGGAATTCCCGTTTATTATAAAAAGGGCCTTCATAGCCTCATTGTAATCATCTTTTTGCGAATGCGAGTAGCCGTCACATCTCTTCTCAGAGATAAGTTACCACCATTCTATCGAGTCTTTCACTCTGTATTCTTATAGTCTCTGTACATTTCCTTGATTAATAGAAATCGTGTACTACTGTATATTTGTGTTTATGGTTGCATCTATGATACATTTCTGTTATATTATTGAATATCTGCAATATCTCTGTGCATTTATTTATTATATCTCCACTCTCATTTCATGGCGAAAATAATATGGATCAGTGGTATCAGAGCAGGCTGCTCTTGATCGTTTTTTCAGTGCATATCCCTGACGAGGTCTGAGTATAGAAAGTTGGGTATATAGCTTGTCCTCTTGAAGACAATCTCTCTCGCACACCCAAGAAACCCTCAATGGCAGAATAAAAGAAAAACGATGGAGCATACGATCCTATCAATCTGTTGCTTGAGTAAGCTCTCACGCGACAGAGGGACGAAATGATGGAGAATTTTTCCCACATCCTTCAACGCCTGCCGATAATACCAGGAACATCTTCATCAAGTGGCCACTTTGGAGGCACCTCACCTTTCAAGGTACAAGTTAACTTTGATATTCCTGTATTTGAAGGACAAATAGATTTAGAAGCCCTAGAAAAATGGTTAACTCTGCTAGAAGGTTATTTCTCTGTTCACAATTTTTTCGACAAAGAAAAGATCACCTTCACACTCCTGAAAGATCTCCCTCATGTCAAACATTGGTGGGAAACTTACTGGGAGAAAAGTTCCACAGAGGAGTCTGGAATATATGGGGTTGATCCCACTGGGGATTTTTTTGTGGTAAAGGAACAATATTATCTTGTTGGCAACTATGAGGACCAGTACATGAGATGGACCACACTGCAGCAAGAGAGGGGCCAAGTAGTTCTAGAGTTCATCAATACCTTCCACACCTTACGCACCAAGATGGGTATCAAAGACTCCGAGCAACATTTGTTTCTGAAATACCGTGGGGCTCTACACACACACATCCAGACTGAAATGGATTTTCTGGACATCTCATCACTCGGTGTTGCTTATCGATATGCTGCTAATATTGAGCAGAAATTTAAGCACTGGAACAAACGAGAATTCCGGTCTACAAATCCGCAACAATGAAAGCATGACAAAGGCAACCTTAACAAACAGTCTCCCGAAAACCATCCAAGACATATGAAAGGAAGGGTCACGGGAAGACAAAGAGGGAAACTGGAAAATTATGTGATTTCCACAAAATCCCTTGGCACAACACCGAAGAATGTTGCTAAAAATAGTCATTGGTGGCTGAGATCAAAGACATGGAGCCAAACTTTTATTCAGAATCTGATTCTGAAAATAATTGTAAAAGATAGATCATCGACGCAGACCCCTCTGCTATTGTCGCGACCGTAGCAATTGAACCAGAAGAACCAATAGATCCTAAAGAGGGGGAGTGCCTTTTTCATTCACAGATGTGGGTGAAGGGGACCCCACTACATTTTATTGTTGATAGTGGAAGCTAGAAGAACCTCATCTCAGCAGAGGTCATCAAACAGTTGGGATTTTCGACAACACCACACCCACAACCATACAACATTGGGTGGCTTCGCCAAGGACGAGATATCCATGTTAGCCAACAACGTCGATGATCATACGACATCCAACCCTTCAAGGATGAGGTATTACATGATGTTGACCCACTCGATGTCTGTGATGTGCTCTTGGGCCAACCATATATGTGGAGATGCCATGTTGTTTATGAGTCTCGAACCCGTAGTGTCATTGTTATTTTGGGGGGTCATCTCTACGAAATACCAGAGAGAGTTCCGACTACTGTTCCACCTAATAAGTGTCACAAGGTAGTATCTCATACTGCTAAATTAAGCTTCTTCACAATCTATTCAAAAGGAGAACAAAAGGACACTACTATGACTACAGCCTTGCCCCAAGCACCTTCTATCCAACAGAAGGGGGCCCACATGACTTTTGGCGCTTTATCTCCTAGGGTTAGGTTTTTGGATGTCTAGGACTTTTGGCATTCTCGTTTATTGTAAAAAAGGCCTCCAGAGCTTCATTGTAATCATCTTCTTGCAAATGTGAGTAGCCGTCACATCTCTTCTCAGAGATAAGCTGCCACCATTCTAACGAGTCTTTCACTCTGTATTTTTACAGTCTCTATACATTTCTTTGATTAATAGAAATCCTGCATTACTCTATATCTATGTTTGTGGTTGCATCTGTGATACATTTTTGTTATATTATTGAATATCTGCAATATCTCTATGCATTTCTTTATTATATCTCCGCTCTCATCTCGTGCTGAAAATAATCCGAATCAGTGGTATCAGAGCAGCCTTCTCTTGATCATTTTTTCAGTGCATGTCCCCGACGAGGTATGAGTATAGCAAGTTGGGTCTCAATCTTGTCTCTCTTGAAGACAATCGCTCTCACACACCCAAGAAACCCTTAATGTCAGAAGAAAAGAAAAACGATGGAGAAGACGATCCTATCAATCTGTTGCTTGAGCAAGCTCTCACGTGACAGAGGGACAAAATGATGAAGAATTTTGCCCAAATCCTTCAACGTCTGGCGATAGCATCAAGCGCATATTCATCAAGCGGCCACTTTGGAGGCACCTCACCTTTCAAGGTACAAGTTAACTTTGATATTCCTGTATTTGAAGGACAAATAGACGCAGAAGCCCTAGAAAAATGGTTAACTCTGCTAGAAGGTTATTTCTCTGTTCACAATTTTTTCGACAAAGAAAAGATCACCTTCACACTCCTTAAAGCTCTCCCTCATGTCAAACATTGGTGGGAAACTTACTAGGAGCAAAGTTCCACAGAGGAGTCTGGAATATATGGGGTCGATCCCACTGGGGATTTTTTTGTGGATGCGGTAAAGGAACATTATTACCCTATCGACAACTATGAGGACCAGTACATGAGATGGACCACACTGTGGTAAGAGAGGGGCCAAGCAGTTCTAGAGTTCACCAATACCTTCCATACCTTGCGCACCAAGCAGACTCCGAGCGACATTTGGTTATGAAATGCCGTGGGGCTCTACACAGATACATCCAAACTGAAATGTATTTTCTGGACATCTCGTCACTTGGTGTTGCTTATTGATATGCTGTTAAAATCGAGGATAAATTTAAGCACCGAAACAAATGGGAATTCGGGTCTGTAAATATGCAACAACCAAAGTATGACAAAGACAACCTTAACAAATAGTCTCTTGAAAACCAGTCCAAGACACAGGAAAGGAAGGGTCACGGGAAGACAAAGAAGGAAACCAGAAAATGGTGCAATTTCTACAAAAGCCCCTGGAACAACACTGATGAATGTCACTCAAAACATTCATTTGTGGCAGAGATCAAAGACAAGGAGCCAAACTTTGATTCAAAATCTGATTCTGAAAATAATGGTAAAAGACAGATCATCGATGCAGATGCCACTGCTATTGTCGACTGCAACAATTCAACCAAAAGAACCAACAGATCCTAAAGAGGGGGAGTGAATTTTTTCATTCACACATGTGGGTGAAGGGGACCCCACTGCATTTTATTGTTGATAGCGGAAGCCAAAAGAACCTCATCTTAGTAGAGGTCATCAAACAGTTGGGGTTGACGACAACACCACACCCACAGCCATACGACATTGGGTGGCTTCACCAAGGACGAGATCTCTGTGTTAGCCAACAGTGTCAATTATCATACGTCATCCAACCCTTCAAGGATGAGGTATTACGTGATGTTTCCCCACTCGATGTCTGTGATGTGCTCTTGGGCCAACCATATATGTGGAGACGTCATGTTGTTTATTAGTCTTGACCCCGTAGTTTCATTGTTACTTTGGGGGGTCATCTCTACAGAATACTATAGGTAGTTTCGTCTACTGTTCCACCTAAAAAGTGTCGCAAGGTAGTATCTCATACTGCAAAATTCATCTTCTTCACAATCTGTTCAAAAGGAGAACAAAAGGACACTGCAATGACTACACCCTTGCCCCAAGCACCTTCTATCCAATAGAAGCATGTCGACAAGGTTGCAGCAAAGTGCAAAGATTCCTTCTGCACACCGTCCTCTCATGTATCTTGACCTATTGAACAACCTCAACCTCAAAAGGTTCATTACAGACTTCCACAAAATGAGCAACACGACATGTCTAGCAAGACAAGCAACTCACCAAGATGCAGATTCAACAAACGCTTTTTCTTCTCCCCAAGAACTCAACGCAATGGAGACCATTTCTTCCTAAGGACAGAGGATTGATCCAAGTGGATATCGGTGGCCAACCACCTTTTGCAACTGGCTCAAAATAGCTTTCTGGCAATTTTGGTAATTTACTATTTTTAGCAGGTTTTAACTTCCACGGCCATTTTGAGGGCCAAAATGAAGTTTTTTCAAGATCGATGTTCTCAATGATAGCCAAATCCATGATTTAGCCTCGAAAATGAATCTCCTCGATGATACCTTTCCAACAAGCTATCATACGCCTAAAACAGAGATCGTATGCAAAATTTATGACCCTGGGAAGTTGATGTACTAACTTACCCAAACGGGGCCCACATGACTTTTGGCGCTTGATCTCCTAGTGTTAGGTTTTTGGATGTCTAGGAATTTTGGCATTCCAGTTTATTGTAAAAAAGGACTTCAAAGCCTCATTGTAATCATCTTCTTGCAAATGCGAGTAGCCGTCACATCTCTTCTTAGAGATAAGCTCCCACCATTCTAGCGAGTCTTTCACTCTTTATTTTTACAGTCTCTGTACATTTCTTTGATTAATAGAAATCGTGTATTAATGTATATCTGTGTTTATGGTTGCATCTTGATATATTTATGTTATATTATTGAATATCTGCAATATCTCTATGCATTTCTTTATTATATCTCCGCCCTCATTTCATGCCGAAAATAATCCGGATCAGTGGTATCAAAGCAGGCTACTCTTTATCATTTTTTCAGTGCATGTCCCCGACGAGGTCCGAGTATAGAAAGTTGGGTCTAGAGCTTGTCTCTCTTAAAGACAATCTCTCTCTCACACCCAAGAAACCCTCAATCGCGGAAGAAAAGAAAAACGACGGAGCAGACGATCCTATTAATCTGTTGCTTGAGCAAGCTCTCACACGACAGAGAGACAAAATGATGGAGAATTTTTCCGACATCCTTCAACACCGGCCGATAGCATCAGGTGCATCTTCATCAAACGACCACTTTGGAGGCACCTCACCTTTCAAGGTATAAGTTAACTTTGATATTCTTGTATTTGAAGGACAAATAGATACAGAAGCCCTAGAAAAATGGTTAACTCTACTAGAAGGTTATTTCTTTGTTCACAATTTTTCCGACAAAGGAAAGATCACCTTCGCACTCCTTAAAGCTCTCCCTCATGTCAAATATTCGTGGGAAACTTACTGGGAGAAAAGTTCCATAGAGGAGAAAAGTTCCATAGAGGTGACAGGAGTCCACGTCAGGAGTATGGTATAGCTGAGAGGACAGTTGGAAAGTCAAGAAAGCTCACGACAAGGTTCACGAAGTCCTGGGAAAGGAGACCATTTCGGCATTTCGGAGATTCGGGTTCTGGAAGGTATAGGAGAAAGAGAGAGTTCGAAAATAATCCTTATGAACTCCTAGTATGCAAAATCGCGCTAACCGTTGGATCAAGGGGAGAACCACAACTGTTGATCTCCTTGGAAGCGGAATACTAGCATTTCAGTATTTCGGGATTCGGCATACCAGAAATCCTGATGACAAGGGACCAAATATAGTAAAGGGGAGAATCTTGAAATCGTAAAGTGTGGCAGGACTTAGGGTGGACTTGTCGAGATTTCGGTAATTCGGGTTTCTTGACTCTGGGAGTCAAGAGGTAGAGTTGCACATCATCGCAACTCCCAAAACCGTGAAGAGAAAAAATCCAAAATAACTGACAAGAAAAGTCATGTGTTTGGTATTTTAGGTTTCGGGTGTCATAGAGGTAAGGCACTCGACATCAAGATTTACGAAATTGCGAAATCCAGTATTTTGAAAAGGAAAAGAGAAAAGTCCCAATGTCAGTCAGGTGTTGATCATGGAGTTCATGCCGATGAATGATCACACGGGCATAACTAAGAAGGTCTTGTGAATTACACTAAGAGTGGGTGAGTGAGAAATTTCCTGAAGAGGAAATTGAAGAGCTATACAAACTCAAAGGGGGTAAAGTTGAACGATCCTGTGCGGACTCCAGCCTGAGGGTTTAGGGGTCTACGTTAGTGTGGTATCATAGCATAGAAATATTTCTTTGCTTTCTATAGCAGGGAAAAGAGGAATTTTAAATCCATGCCACCGAGAAGAAGAGACAGGCAAATACCTGATCCGCCAGAGGAAAAGGAAATGCCGAGAAGAAGAGGTAGGCAATTACCTGACCCGACAAGGGAAGGAGAGATGCGTGAATTACGTGTCAGGCTTGATGCCATGGAGACAGCACAGAGGCACACAGTTGACGCTGGGGATATCAACGAATATGAAAGTGAAAATGAAGCTAGAAATGAAGAAGTTGCATTCGAAGATGTTGCAGAAGAATGTCTATTCAAGGTTGTTGCAAGGATAGGTGCCAGGGAAAAAATGGAGATTCCCATGTATGAGGGAAACCTGGATGTTGAAGAGCTTCTAGATTGGATTAGAGCTCTGGATAAATATTTTGATTATGAGGATGTTGAGGAAGACAAGAAGGTTAAACATGTTGTCACAAGACTTAAAGGACATCCAGCATTATGGTGGGATGAACTGTAGGCTGACAGACGTCACAAAGGTAAGCAAAAAATCAAAATCTGGGATAGAATAGTCGCAAAGATGAAAGCCAAATTCATACCCAAGGATTATCAAATTACTTTGTTTTAGAGGATGTAGAACTTGAGACAGAAACTAATGATTGTGAAAGAATACACTGAAGAGTTCTATAGGATAAACATCACAGTAGGTCATCAGGAAAGTGATGATGAAAACGTTGCTAGGTCATCATTGCTCTAAAAGCTGAATAGAAGATGAGCTGAAAACAAGGTCAAAGAGGCCAAGGCAGTAGTCAAGTTAGAGGCAAAGCAGTTGCCCAAGATAGAAATCAGAAATCGAAAGAAGAGGGGAAGAAACCTCAAACTCAACCTCAAACTGAGAGAGGAGGAAGCTCATAGAGAGGGCAGTATGCTGATAAAAATACTTTTCCTTGAACAAGAGGAAAAGGAAGAGGCAGAGGTGGTGAAGTGATATGTTATACCTGTGGAAAAATCAGACATAAATCTTATGAGTGTTCAGATAAGAAGAAAGAAGGTGGTCAAACTCACATTGTCGAAGCTCAAGGATGGAATGTTGAGGTAGAAGATACTGAGGGAGGAAGATCACTGATGATGAGAAAAGTTCTCTTAACGCCAGAGAAGGAGGTGGAGAACCCAGTCCAAAGGAACAAACTTTTTCGGACTGCTTGCAAGACCAAAGACAGGGTATGCAAGGTCATCGTGGATAGTGGTAGCACAGACAATCTCATTTCTACAGAGATGGTAGAAAAACTAGAGCTGGAGACTATTGAGCATCCAAGCCCATATAAAGTTTCATGGCTACAAAAAGGACATCAGGTAAACTTCACTAAATAATGTTTAGTTGAATTTAAAATAGGAGGATATAAGGATAAAATACTATGTGATGTCATTCCCATGGATGTTTGTCATCTATTGTTGGGTAGACCGTGGAAATATGATAGGAATGTGATTCATGTTGGGAGAAAGAACACATACACCCTGGAGAAGAATGGTAGAACTCACATGTTACTGTTGATTAAGGATAAAGAAGAGAAACTAGAGGTGAACAACACTGTACTTCTCATGAGTGGGAAGGAACTTCTTAAGGAGGTTAAGAAGAAGGAAGACACACAATTTATTGTAGTCAGGAAACCTAGAATTGTTTGACTAGCACAAGGATGGATGAACTACCAGAGGAAATCTAGAAGTTACTAGAAGAGTTTGCTGATATAGTACTGGACGAACTACCTTGTTTGTTGCCACCAATTAGAAGTATAATTCATCACATCGATATTATACCTAGAGCTAGTTTACCAAACAAAGTAGCATACAAATTGACACCGCAGGAGAATGAAGAGGTCAAGAGACAAGTCCAGGATTTAGTGGACAAGGGATTGGTTAGAGAAAGCTTGAGTCCATGTGTTGTTCCAACAGTGCTCAGCCCAAAGAAAGATGGATTTTGGAGGATGTGCACAGACTCGAGGGCAATAAAAAGGATTACTATCAGATATAGATTCCCAATGCCAAGGATGGATGATTCGATGGATTGCTTGAGTGGAGAATTTTTTTTTTCAAAAATTAATTTGAAAAGTAGGTATCATCAAATTCATATGAGAGAAGGTGACAAATGGAAGAAAGCCTTCAAGATGAATGAGGGGTTGTATGAATGGCTTGTTATGCCATTTGGCTTAACAAATGCACCTAGTACTTTCATAAGATTGATGAATGAAATCCTGAAAGAGTTTATCAGGAAGTTCCTCGTTGTATATCTGGACAATATATTAATTTTTAGCAAAACAGAAGCAGAGCATTTGAAGCATTTAGCTACAGTGATGAGGAGATTACAGTAAGAGACGTTGCTAATAAATATGAAGAAATCAACATTTATGAGGACAAAACTCATTTATTTGGGTTTTGTTATCTCTACAAATGAGCTGAAGATGGATCCTGAAAAGGTAGAGGCAATTAAAAATTAGCCATCACCAAAAGGTGTGTTTGAAGTTCGAAGCTTTCATGGATTGGCTAGTTTCTACAAAAAATTGATCAGAAATTTTAGTGGGATTAGCACACCGATGATGGACACGGTGAAGAAAAGACATAAATCCTTTCACTAGACAAAAGAAGGAGAGAAAAGTTTCAATTTGTTGAAAAGGAAGATTACTGAACAACCAATTTTGGTGTTGCCGGATTTCAACAAGATGTTTCAGGTCAAATGTGACACAAGAGGATTTGCGATAGGAGCAGTTTTGAGTCAAGATGACAGACCGATCTCATACTTCAGTGAGAAAATGAATGAAGCAAAGATTAAATACTCAACATATGACAAAGAATTTTATGCAGTCATACAAGCACTGAAGAAATGGAGACATTAGTTGGTTCCTAAATAGTTTATTTTGTACAGTGATAATCATGCCTTACAATTCGTAACTCAACAGGAGAGGTTGAACCAAAGACATGTTAAATGGGTTGATTACATGTAGGATTTTACTTTTGTAATTAAACATATTTCTGGAACTGCTAACAAAGTTGTTTATGCTTTGAGTAGGAAAAGTTTTCTTATGCAGGAGTTCAGATTCAAAACATTGGGTTTTGATAACCTCAAGGACATGTATAGAGATGACCCAGATTTCAAAGAGGTGCATGAGGCATTTCTATATGCAACTTGCTGAGAGCACCAACTCTCTGTTTTCTCTAGCACCTACTAGAAGGAAGCACTAACTCCCTGATTTCTGTAGCACCCACTAGAAGGAAGCACCAACTCCCTGGTTTCTCTAGCACCCACTAGAAGGAAGCACCAACTCCCTGGTTTCTCTAGCACCCACTAAAAGGAAGCACCAACTCCCTAAGTTTTCCAGTACCAACTGGATGGAAGCGCCAACTTCCAGTCACATAGGCACCAACTTGTATAACAGAGAACAAAAGTTCTCCCTTGCACCACCCTCCTGCCCTAGATTTTCTTGCTGCAACCAGATGGAAGCTACAATTCCCTGTGTTAAGAACCCACTTGAACCTCTAAGGACAACAATCCTCCCTAGCACCTTCCTACCACCCTATAATATAAATCTTTGCTACTGAAACTTATTACAGTGATATAATGTTCATCAATGGCTTACCAGTCTCATCATTGTTCTTCCACACTGCCCTGCTCTATCTGCCTCACTATCTTCCTTCACACATGCCTTGCACTTTCTATTTTTCTACCTTTTATGCTCTGTGTGCCATGTCCACTCAATGCACCATTCCTTCTGTGTATTTCAGCTGCTGCACACTGCCTCCTTTTACACGCCTGAATCACTCTCAACAGCTCCAAATCTCTTCTCTGTTCTACGTTTTTATCCACTCTGTGCATCTTCTGCATCCTCTATTCACAATGCTTCTGCACACTCTCCTCATGTCGAGTGCTCTACCTCATCATCATTGCAACTCTTCAACTTCTCTGGTGGTTAAACCCATGCGTCCATCATCACTGGGCATTATGTCGAGATTCCTTAGCCTCTCCAGTAGTTGAGACTCTTCATCTTCTTTGTCACAGTCAAGCTCATTCCCTCTGTTGCATTTCTAGGCTCCAATGGTCTTACATATGTTAATAGCCTCTATGAACAATCTTCACTCCACTGGAAGATGCATCGAGACTCTTCATCTTCTCTGGCAATCACTCTGAAGTCTCTTCAAATCCTCTAGCAGAAACCATCAGTCCTTTATAGTAGTTACACTGTGAACCTACAAGAAAACACACTAGAAACTGAATCCCCAACCATCCAAGACTCATGATTCAATTCTACTCACTAAATTATAACTGATCGATTAACTGTGAAGAGCAACAATAGCCCTTCGATCAGATTTCCAAGTATCCAACATCGTTGGAATACAAGCATAGGGTCTTGTGTTGATTTCACCATTTTGAATTTCGGCATTTCATCATTCCTGTGGGGAAGAGTCTCAACTCTTCATGTTACAAATTATGAAATAGAGCTTAGCTTCATGCTAGTTCCTCCTTCTCACATGACCATCGGTGGTAACCACTGCCTACACCAAAAGGTGTTTTCGCAATTCAGAATTTTGGCATTTCGGCATTCCTGTGAAGTAGTGTCTCGACACTCCAAGTCACAATCCCCAAAATGAATCTAGAACAATAGTCCACTTCATAACCTGATCCCTTTTTTTCTTAATCGAACGACTGACAGGATTTCGGTATTTCTCATTTCGACATTTCGGCATTTCTGTGTTGAAGTGTTTCGACACTCCAAGTCACGAACCCTGGAATTTTTGGCATTTCGCATTTCGGAACTTCGAGACTCCTGTGATGAAGAGTCTTGACTCTTGACTCCTCCAACTCCCAGTTTCCAAAACTCCAAAATGGAGTCAGATCAAATTTTCAGTGTTTCGCATTTCGCAACTTCGGGACTCCTGTGATGAAGAGTCTCGACTCTTGACTCCTCCAACTCCTAGTATCCGAAACTCCGAAATGGAGTCAGATCAACTTTTCGACGTTTCTCATTTTGCAACTTCACGAATCCTATGATGAAGAGTCTCGACTCTTGACTCCTCCAACTCCCAGTATCCGAAACTCCAAAATGGAGTCAGATCAACTTTTCATCATTTCACATTTCACAACTTCAGGACTCCTATGATGAAGAGTCTTGATTCTTGACTCCTCCAACTCCCGGTATTCGAAACTCTAAAATGGAGTCAGATCAACTTTTCGACGTTTTGCATTTCACAACTTTGGGAATCCTATGATGAAGAGTCTCGACTCTTGACTCCTCCAACTCTCGGTATCCAAAACTCCAAAATGGAGTCTATGGCATGCTATGATCTTTCACCTTTCAGGATTTCGGGGTTCACTACTTCAAAAGTTAAAGTACCTTTGATCTTTGATTTCCTGGTTTGTGAAACTCCAAAATGGAGTCTTTGAGTTGCTTTGATCTTTTTCCACACGTCCATCCCCAATCAATCCTTGATCCAATGGCTTAGGTCATTTCATTTTTTCTCATTTTGTGATTTGGTCATTCTTGTCATGAGTTTCCTTGATACCTCCAACTCCCGGTATCCAACACTCCGAAATGGACTTTACACTTATGATCCTTCCATGCGATCATCGTTGCATTGTTGGTCTTGTCTTTTCCATCAATGACTAACACGCATACTCTGCCTCTGTCTGCAAGCATGCCAACAATCCTTGTGAACATGCGGCCGTCCCAAATCTGTCGACTTCACATAGTGACTGCAGATGCTCTTGATGATTCCATTGGAGGCATTGAGGCCGAGAATTCCAAACTAAAGGATCAGGTCAAGGAATTGGAGGAAGATTTGATTTCTATGCCATTGCTTATCATTCCTTTAGAAATAACCATGCCTACCACCCCTGTAGCCAAGTTAAAAGGATCCTCTAGTCTCCTCAAATCATGTAGATAATATGTGGAGAATAATATCAAGAAAAGAATGGAACTGATTGTTGAATCATGGGAAACATCAAAAACCATGGCTTCCCTTGGAACGAGAAAATATAATTTTCTTGAACATTTATAGGCGGAATTAAAGAATGAAGAACGTTTCTATTTAGACACGGTCCTTCATTTTAGCACCATTGTCAACAACATGACAAAAATGAGAATAAGACAACAAGATATCCCTTCCAAAAACCGAATCACTCAATTAAATGCATGATGGAAAGAAAAAGTGAAGAACATGTATCTCATTGTCTAGTCATGTGAACAAGCTATATCAAAAAAAGAAAAAATATTCACAAAGATGACCAAAATAGAATTAGTCGGAAGGACCAACGACTTCCAAGACCCCAACTTAATCATCAACTCCTTGCCCTTCAATAAGCAAGCCTTTGATAAATAGGTTGACATTCTTAAGGTGTTGTCTTTGGAAAAGTGTTATAACATCCTTGAATATGGTGAGATCACATCGACAACTGGCTAGTCAACTACTTGGTACAAAATGAACAAATTGATCAGGCTCTCCATAATCTTTCTATTGATCTAAGGGAATTAGAAAAGGAACTTTTCAACATAAAAATCTAGAATGATATCAACATTGCCCCCTTGAGAAGCTACATTGAAGAATGGCTCGAGAGGGAATTGAAGAAGCTCACCGACTAAAGGCAACAGGCAGTTGACACGATTCCAGTAGCTATCAACGACAGCAATAAAAAGGCATCAACAAGAAAATATAAAATGGGGTGATATGCAACATCAATGTAAGTCTATACTGATCACATCCTTCTTTGTTTATCAATCTAGTTATTCCACTTTTTTAAATAGAAATGTCTAGCCAAAGACTGATAGCTTTCAATTTATTCTTTTCAGGTATTACACTCTATTGTTGCCCACTTTTTCTTTCCACAGTCCTATTTCTTGTACATATTTCTCTTATGGTCTGCGGGAGCCCCAATCCCAGTCTATATGACAAACACATTTAAATTTCCAGGAATATGTAACGGACAGTATTATTTTTTGATATATTTCAAATAACACTGTTTTTCATCTCCTTTTATATATATGTCCTCATAAATTTTTATCTTCCACTATACTAAATGTCAAGAAATTGTGTTTATTTTTCAAAAGTGTTTTTTATCTTCTTGTATATATATGTCCTCATAAATTTTTATCTTCCACTATGTTGAATGTCAAGAAATTGTGTTTATTTATTTTGAATATAACTTTTTTTGTGCTGGCACATATAGAGACAAAATAAAATTTTGAACATAGAAAAATAGATTATATAGTTTCAAATAAATAAATGGGACTCTATGGACCATCTTTCGTTTACTGCGATCTCCGCTGCAATTTTCATCTGCCTCCGATACTTTTTCCCCATCACTATGCATTTATTCCCAATTCAACCAGTAGGGACTACACTGCCATGCAATAGTTGTTTTGATTGTCAATTATTGAATTGAATTTATGTGAGATTAAATAATTTTGATCTTTCGTATGGAGCTTCTTATGGAGCTGATAATGTTAAAGCCAAAATTACCCACCTGAAAAATTCAATAGCGGTCCATCTTTTCGGATAGGTAAAAAAGAAATGGACACAGAAATTCACAACACAAATTCAATATTCAGAAATGGTCTGTTCTTTCCAGCCGAGAATCAAGAAGGGACACATAAATTCAATAATACTCTCTTCCACACCTAGCTTCAAGAATGGACAGTTCCACCTTGATCATTCATAATTCAATAATGGTTCGTCTTTCCAGGTAGAATAAAAAATGAACACAGAAATTCACAAATTCAATATTCAAATATTGTTTGTTCCAGAATACAGACAAGACACGAAAATTCAATAACGCTCTCTTCAAGATTCAAGAATGGATAGCTCCACCTTGTGTTAACGGGCAAAATTGACCACTCATCAACTGGAGGAGTGAATCCGGTCTGAGGTTGTCTAAATAACCCAAGTCGTTTGGATTAATCCACTCCGACGGGTTTAGCGGCTCCGTTAGTCGGTCTAAGTCCTATGAAAGTGAAAAAACAAAAAACTAAAGAAACTAACTAAATGAAAAACAGTTGCTGAAAACAATATACAGTCTAAATTATATTCACAGTTTACTAGCTAATAGAATAGTATTTCTACTTATTAAATGTACAGTGTATCGATATGATTAAATCCCTATTGTATGTACAGTATTCACAAAATGCAAATTTTGATCGAAATTTGCAAAATCATATATGAATTGACTTATGACAGCAAAGCTAGTGTTTTTTATTTTTTATAACTTTTATAAATAGGAAATGAAATAGCAGCTATCTAGTTGATAAATAAAAATAACAATCGATACGATGTATTGGACTACATGAAATTCTTATATTAATTAAACTAATAAAATGAAACTAGTAAACTGACTTGAAGTATTATCTCTTATTCGTCCTGTGCATAGCATCTACGTTTGTTGTTTGATGAGGCCAACCCACACCAGATTTTACCAATGCTTCTCGTAAACACGAAGCAGTAACGCTTTGAATGCTAATGACAGAACAAGTAAGATATGTAGCAAAAGCAATTTATCATTTGACAAACAATCATATTAAGATAAATCTGAGTATGAAAATTTGCATATCACTATTCATTGAATAAAGAAGATCAACCTTCTAATCATCAAATGTGAACAGATCAATTGCTGTATATAAAATGAGAGACATAAAACATGGACACTATATAAATCCCATCACATCAACCTGTAACAAATTATGATATCTAAAGTAGTCAAAATTTGATTACAAATCGAAATGATCAAAACTTGAACAAAAATATGATATATTGAAGCTAAAGCTGTGCAAATATCCACTTTCATTCAAGTCTGATAATCACAAACCCATAGTTTCTGCTCCCAGGCAGCGATGGATCTTAGTTTACAAAATAATACATTTATAACGGCCACGAGATCAAAACATTTCCTGTGGAAATCATCAAATTGGTTTCAAAAATTGTGGGGAATACAGTCTCCCAAATTCCCATTGTTATCCAAAACTAACATGCTAATCTAAAACCATGTAAAGAAATAGCATGTTCAGAGATGCCACTAGCGATCCAATCTCCTTTAGAATTTGTATGTACCTGTAAACACACAAGAATACATGATTTTAGATTGCATTTTAGTTGTAAAATCAAAGAATTCGAATTTTAGTAACTAGCTACAGAATCTCATGATTATGTAGCTAGTTATTATTATAAACAGAATCGTGTTTTATCAATTCAATCAAAATAGAAATAGATGCAATTTGAGCAAACAAATCTTGTATGCTAATTCAAAACAAAAACAAAATCATCTTAAAATTACTTTTAAAATACCATACCTCAGATTCAGGGATTTTTTTTAATCAAGCTATTTTCGAATTCACAATGGCAGTGGCCGCCTCCACATTCTTAAAGACAACAGAACCTGTGGTCTTCTGTCTTTTATCATTAGCTTGAGCTACATTTTGCAATATATTGTTCTCCTTAGTTAGCACATTCACTCAGTCCTCCAAGGACTTGATCCGAGATTGGAGCAAAGGGACGTCTCTGTAATATCGGTCGAGCCACGACTAACATTCATTGCACTGTTGTTAAACAGGCTGTGTATTCACAGGTGAGGATCTTCTTATTTGACCTGTAGTTTCTCTGTTGAGTTTGATCCCAGGGAAGTTGGGGTTGTCTCTAAGACACGGTGGGAGGTTCGTCACATAGTCATAGGGCTTAACTGAGTAAAGTCCGTTTGAGTATGGATACTCTTCGGTTAAAAACCGTTTGATTTCGGAATCAGAATCTTCACTTAATAGAATTGGTTTTTGGTTTGTGTTTTCTTTAGGTTTATTACGAGCACACCATGAAACCCAGAGTGTGGCCTTTTTACCCTTGTAATTGATATCACTATTACCTTTACCCTTTTTCTTTGCAGACTTTTTAACAGGCTTACCACCATCTTTTGGACATGAATCAGACAGGTTGTCGGGTTGGGTAGTGTTCGGGTAGGTCGAGGGTTCAATAGAGGGCAAGAGTGAAGGAGGGGGAATGACAGGCCCGACAAGGGTTTTCGTATCAACGGATTTATCAACTTGTCCTATTTCAGGACTAGCAAAACCATTCCTTAACAGGAAAGCGTCCCAAAAATCGCTATTCAACTTCAACTGATGAACCATAATAATTTTAATTAAACAGTGGTGGAAGAGGCTAGAGTCAGCTTTCTCCCTTTTGAAATGCTTAACCATTTTGTATAAACTCTGAAGGAGAAAATATGGCATGTTTAAGGGAAAATTGATAAAACTCATGAGCAACCGCAAGTGGTATAAGAAAACTAAACCGTATCTACCCTCACAGGTAACGAACTGCTTGACAATAGCTAACAAATCATGCCATCTAGGTTTTAGAGATGTAATGGGGATACCTTTGTTGCAACTGTTAATCTTCCTTGAGGTAAACAATAGTGACTAGGGAACTTCGTCAAACTTTGAGTTTTTAAACCATTTTTGTCCCACGGCTGGCAGACCAGTGGCTGAGCTAATGAAATCTTCGTTTAACTTGAGCTGGACATCCCCAATTTTGGCTCTGCAACCATCTAATGTTAGCGTGAATTGTTGAGCAACTGGCAGGTTAAAACCCTTGAACTTCTCAACAAAGACCCACCAACCATTCCTCTCTATGTCCTCTCGGGCATTATCAAACAACAACAAAGTTTGGACACCATTGGGTTCGATTCTCACTATAGGAGCCATAGCTAATAGCACAAAATCAACAGGGTATTTTGTAATATGGTTTGATAGGATAGACACAGAACCATTGTGCCAAAGCTTCCCCAACAAAATGCAAAGGCATCTCGAAATGCAAGGGCAGAGCGTTAATGCTATGCGTGCGAGGATAGTGGTGTAAATCGAGGCCATGCAAGAACATCATATCGGGTTGTACTTGGAACGATGCCTTGGTGTAATGGTATATTCAAATCATAACAGTGCATATCCAAAAGAAATTTGATCAACATGTCAAATGAACCATTACATACCCACGATTTGACCCAAAAATCAATGTGTCAAACAAACCATTGTGTCAAAGATTTTATAAATCAACACCATATTAACAATAGTCAAATGCATAAATGTTTGGTGTTTCAATAAATATGTAACCAGTGGTGTGTTTGAGGTCAAGGAGTTATAACCATGTAAACAAGTAGGTTCATGATAAACTAAATGATCATTAATCTTGTGATGTAATCAACATGAATTCCAACTGTGGGTTTTCACGCTTACAGTCGTGAAAACGAAAACGAAAAGAAGGTATGCAAAAAGCAAAGAATAATGATATCATTTAAACAATTGTGATGATTAATGAGGGTTTAAAAACCTTGTGTAGGTAGCTTGTAAAAAAAAAAGATAGATATTAATATGGCTGCCAACAATGGTGACACATTGGTAGAAGCAGTTATCTCTGCCAAACAAACAAGTCCAGATTAGGATAGTGAGAAAAAATACAACTCGAAAACAACCAAAAACTATTTGAACATCATTATCAATCATAAAAAAATTCATTTTTAGATTGCTTGTTATTTTAAAAGATGAAAATTGATGATAATCTTAACAAAAGAAAGTCACAATATTAAGGTTAAAATCTCCAATACTGTTGACAGAGCCACTGCTGCCAACAGGCGTCCATAGCCTCGACGGGGATTCCATTTAACCCACTCCAATATATGTATCCTGCCAAGAAGTTCCATATCAGAACGAAGGACATTTAAGGTCAAAAGATTATGTATCTGAGAATTTTCATATACCGAATATTGCTTCACTACCAGCGGGCCTGTTCAATACCCCGACAAAGTTATCTTGTCATCATGCATGCATTTACCTGCTACCAGTAGACCTGTTCAGTATCTCGGTGGGTTTACAAGCACTTCCCACGGCTCTTTAATGATTTATTTAGTTTTAAAGGTATTTAATCGAGCAGGGTGACGTTGAAAATCGTGATATTTTGGACATATTTTAATAAATTACAGACCTTGAGAGAATTTTTTTTTTTTTTTATTGCCCTTCATTAAGATATAGAGATGGTTTATTGATAAACCAACCTTCAAAGGTGGGGAGGCATCTCTGAGTTGTTCTCTTAAGGAACAGGGACAGCGTAAGAAGAAATGGATGATCATGAAAAGCTTCAATTATAGATTGAAATCAAGAAACGCTTTTCAAACAACAAGATTTCTTTAACATGGCTGCAAACTTCAGAAAAACATCATAATTGATGTTTAAACAACCTTTAGCAGTTATTTCAAAGGAGAATTTTTTTTTTTCTCTTTGTCCGAACAGTTCATGATGCAGGTATATGTATTTCAAAAATAAAAACTGGTAAGCATAAGGGAAAAATTGAAACCAAAACAGCAAAGAAAAATGAAAAGCAAACAAAGGAAAAATATTTACACATTGTACACAGGGTTGTCATCAAGTGAAATACCTTTTTAGAGCTTGGCCATTCACCAGATAGGTGTCCGACTGTCCCTCTAGACTCTGTAATTTGAAAGAGATGGGACCCAATTTCTCAGCAATAAAAAACGGTCCTAGCCATAAGTTTTGAAACTTCGTATGCTCTCCCTTTCCCTCATGTGGCTTGTCCCATTTTAGGGAAAGGTCACCTACTTCAAAGTTTCTGTCAGAGGCAAAGTTGGAATCAAACCATCTTTTAACCAAAAGTTTATGCTGATCCAACTTCTGTTTTGCTTGAGCCCTGACTTCCTCTAATTTTAACAATGTGTTAATTCGATTCTCCAAAGGGGGGACAATCCTCTTCTTGTATTTTCTGTGATAGCTGCAGTGAGGGAAGAAGAATATGTGGTGGTAGAATTTTCTCTCTGTCGTAGACGATAAAGAAGGGAGAGTTACCCACAGTAGTTTTCAGAGTCACTCTATCAGCCCAGATTGCGTTTAACAATGCATTATGCCAATTTTTATGGTTTTCAGATACCGTTCTCTTGATGATTTTAATCAGATTTTTATTAGTTGATTCTACCAATCTGTTACCTTGAGGGTAATAGCTGGCAGAATATTTTAATTTAATTCCTTTTTCTAAAGAGAAATCACTCATCTCAAGAGATGAAAAATAGGAAGCGTTACCGAATACTAGACAGTCAGGGATACCAAAATGAGTAATACTATTTGAATTCAAAAAGGCAATTACTTGACTGCCATTTACAGCTTTTAATGGGGCAGCTTCAAACCACCTAGTGAAGTAATCTGCGGCTGTTATGATAAACTTATGCTACTGTGAGGATGGAAGATTGATTGGGCCTATAATATCAAGACCCCACTGCTGAAAAGGGGAGTCTACTAAAACAGACTGCAGAGGGAAGGTTGGTTTATGTATCCGTCCAGACGCTTTTTGAAAAATAACACACTTGCGACACAAGGCATGAGCATCTTTAAAAAGTGTAGGCCAGTAATAACCTTCTCTTAATACTTTATGGGCAGTGGTATCCCCACCAAAATGACCACCAGCTTCTCTTGCATGCAATTCTAATAAGACCTTTTCTACTTCATTTTTCTCAAGACAGCGCATTAGTACTCCATCAAAATTTTGATGAAACATAATACCATTAATCAACTGAAAGGAGGAAGATTTCAATCCTAATGCTCTTCTTTTAGTGGTCTCCAGGTGACAGGGGGCTGACCCATGTTCAAGGCAGAATTTTATATCATCATACCAGGGACTAACAGGGTTTTGTGAATAGCAGATTAAATTTTGGTAGTGTTGTCCTGGGTTTGACATATCATTTTCCTCTTGTTGTCCTGCCACTTAGTCAGTGACTAACTTGCATAGCCCTTGACCTCTCACTATTTGTGCTGGGGTGATTTCTATGTCATACTCTTGTAAGGAGGTGAACCAGCTCGCCATCTTTTTGCCTAGTTCTTTCTGTACTAACAGATTTCTGACGGTCGGGTAAGGGACGACAATTTTTGTCCTAGATTTCAAGAGATAAGATCGAAAGTGATTTACTACTTTAAAAATAGCATAGGCTTGCTGATCTACTGTTGGGTAATTAAGTTCTGCACCTTTGAAGGCTGAGCTCATAAAGGCAATTGGGACTTCATTGTTTTCAGCATTCTTTTGAGTTAGGACAATAGTGTAGGAGTGGTCAGAAGCAAATGTGTAGAGAGTGAAGTCTTGCGAAAAGTCGGGGTTCATCAGAGAAGGAGCATCTATTATGGCCTTTTTTATTGAATTAAAAGATTGGTTTTCTAAGGGTCCCTAATGATATTGTACGTCCTTTTTTATTAAGTTTTGTAAAGGTATCACCATTTCTAAAAAACTGGGGACGAATCTCCTGACAAAGTTTATCTGGCCTAAGAAAGGCTGCATAGACTTTTTTTACAAGGGAGGGGGGAGTTTCGAGATGACTTGAGTCCTTTCAGGGTCGATAATCATCCCTTCACTTAATACAATAAATCCTAAAATCTTACCATGTTCTACTGCGAAGATAGATTTTTTAGGATTCAAGGAAATGTTGTACTTACGACATCACTGTAGAACGGATCTTAAATGAGCTAGATGATCATCTTTGTTTTTCGAGAATACAGTAATGTCATCTAGGTAAACTATGACAGATTGATTGATTAAGCCTCGGAAAGCGAAATCCATTGCTCTCTGGAAAGTGGCACTAGCATTAATGAGTCCAAAGGGGATTTTCCTATAAGCGTAGGTGCCCCATGGAGTGCGGAAGGTAGTTTTAAGTTGGTCTAGAGGAGACATCAAGACTTGATTATACCCTGAAAAACCATCCAATAAGGATAATCTTTTAGAGATAGATACCTATTGAAGGATCTGTTCCATGGGTGGGACAAGGTAGTTGTCTTTATCATACGCTTGATTAAGATTTTGGAAATCGACGCATAGTCAGATTTCACCACTCTTCTTTTGGACAGGGACAAGATTAGAGACCCATTGTGTGTGCCTAACTGGGAAGATTATCTTAGCGTTTAGGAGTTTATTTAATTCTTTTTTGACGATCGGTTCGAGTTTTGGGTGCATTTTACTTAACTTTTGTTGAAAAGGTAAGGTTTGGGGTTTCATAGGAATAACGTGTTGTATGATGTTAGGATCAAAGGTTTTGAGGTCGTCGTATGTCCAAGCAAAAACATCTTTGAATTTCTTAAACAATTTAATAAATGCCGCTTTCGCTTGTTCAGAACACCCCACCCCTAAATTAATGCACTGTGGATTGTCTTTAGTTCCCAAGTTTACTTTTTCATACATTAAAGAGGAACTATTTGTTTTACAGTTCATTGGTTTTTTGAAATTGTCTTGAAGATCATAAAATTTTTCTAATCTAACTATAGATTTAGGGATAGAATTTACCATGTCCGATGAATATTCAGGAGATTTTGGATTTGGTATTACCGTGAAGTCATGAAGGTTCTCGTCATGAGTACATTCGTCGATCACTACGCCTTGGAAAGTTTCTTCCATATGCAGGAAACTAATAATTTGTTGATCATCATCGAAGACTCTCCAATTCGTGATGTTGTCGGGGATGGATGGCCTGAACAACAGTTCGACGGAGAATGCATTTGGGGACAAGCCTTCTGCAGGAAAGAGTTTCAAAGCTACATTAGCTAACAAATCGACTTCCGAATTATTTAATCTAGGAATAGAATTTATGTTAAAAGCAGAAAACTTATTCATCAAATTCCATACCTCAGATTGGTAGCTTTTAAGATGCAGAGATAAACAGTGGATAGAATTTTATACCTGTCTAACCACAATTTTTGAATCGCCAAAGACAGTCAAATTTTGAACGTTCATATCTAATGCTTTCTTGAGGCCTTGCAATAAAGCCTCATATTCTGCTATGTTGTTTGTACATTCAAACTCTAACCTGCATGAAATCAGGGTTTTGTTACCTGCTGGGTCAATAATCACGTAGCCTGCACTAGCTCCTTCCTTGGATTTTGACCCGTCAAAGTAAAGAGACCATATTTGTTTTTTGTCGATTGCATGTGACCATTGGGTGGAAGCTGCTGGCTGCATATATGTCACAATTTCAGACTGTTGCTCTGGGTTAGTGATAGCGGAAGTTTCGGCCATGAAATTGCCAAAAACGGTATCCATCCCTTGTATTTCGGGTGAATCAGAAGAAGGTGTAAATGGTTCATTGGGATCATTTAAATCTATCACTGTGAATTTTATGTAACATTCATGATTTAACTTGATTTTGTTGGGCTTTCCATTCTCGAGTAGCCACAAGTGAGACCAATCTGTCGTGAAATAGTCATGTAGCTGTTCTGACTAGTCTCTGCTAAAAAACAAACCATAAACTTCTGGAATATCAATTACTTGATGAACTTTGGGGTTAGACGATAATCTTATACGCACATTCCTTAATTCGCCTATAACTTTAACACTAGATCGATCAAGTTGGATGATCTTTAAGGTGGTTGGTTGAACTTCAGCATTGATCTTATGACACACAGACCATGACATTACATTGGATGACGCTCCTGAATCTACCATACAATTGTGTATGTTCCTATTAAAGATTTCAAAAGTTAACAAAAATGGAGGGACGTTTCTGCGAGTACTAATGGTGGAAGCTTGTTTCTTTTTACCCGCAGCCTCTAAAACTAATTTATCTACATTTGTTACATTATTTATAGGAAGGTCTCTTTTCTCATGAGGATCGGAAGTATTCTTAGAAAAAGCCTTCTGAGGAACTTTTGGGTTGTTCTGAAAACCTTTGTTACTACTTGGATTGTCGTTTTTGCTGTTCTCTGCGATATTCTGTAACATTTTTTGTAGCAAAAACGAGAATTTTAATAATTCATAAACATAAATGTTAGCCCTTAAATTTTTTAGATCTTCAACTAAATCATAATCTAAGCTTGGGTTTGCATTATTCTGTTTAGTCTCAGTTGTTATACACTTTTTTGGGGGCAAAGTTATCATGTTTTCAGAAGAAGGCTTGTTTGTTGTCTTACTCCTAGTATTGTAAGGATGTACTGTCTCGACATTAGCTTGAAAAATACTATCCGAGAAGTGTCCAAAAATGTTCAGAGAGGATTCATCTTCTTCTATTGTCTCTTATTCAGCTACTTCCTCAGGGATCTCAGGAGGCATCAAGTTATCCCGTGCTTCTAGAATTGTTTGAATAGTGAATTGCAGGCTTTCTAGATTTAAGCCTTTGGTATTTGAATTAGGTCAGTTGGTGAGAAAAGGATTCCTAAATGGGGGTTTGTAAGGCCATTTTCTTGAAGAAGCTTCTTCGGTCATCCTTTTCAAATCTATAACTTGATTTGACAGTTTTTGAACGACTTTTGTAAGTTTTCTAGATCAGAGTTTTTCGATTGTGTTTTTTTTTGGGCAGGTCTAGGGAGGATTTCGATTTTCTTTTTGGAATATGAACTAGTCTCTATTTCGTTGCTAGTAGTGTCTTTTAAGCTGAGGATATCTTTCTCGATCTGACTGGCTTCTTCAAAGGCCTCCAACAATGTGGATTTCTTAGATCTCTTTACCCAAATGGATATACTTTGATGTAAGGCTTTCATATAATATGCTATGATAAGATTCTCAGCAGGCATCGAATCTGTAGGGATTCGGTTCTTTAGTGTTAAGAATATTTGGTTAAAGTATTTGATTTTCCCTTTGGGGTTCATTCTTAAACTAGAAAGCTCCATGACTAGAACTTCTGGGGACTTATCGTCTCCAAAATTCTCAAGAAAATAGGATTCAAACTTCTCCCATGACACGATGGTATGGGGCTGTTGGGAAAAGTACCAGGTAGAGGCATTGCTCTCGAAGGTGTAGGGAAACAATCTACAGACTATGTCTTCGTGCTCGACATTACGGAGTCTAATGGCTAACATAAAATTTTTGAGGTGATCTTCCGTGATCTGTTTAGAGTTTGGGTCAAATTTAGGGAGCCACTTCTCCGAGTGTTTGGGTAAGGAATGTTGAGGCCTGGGTATGGCCACTGCATCTTGATCGAGCCAGGGTCTAGCGGGATTGTTCTCGTTGGCCATTGGTGTAGGCAGTGTCGAAGGCTGGGATGAGGAACTACCTTCGTCAGAGGATTCTTCTCCAGAAGAAGAAGGGGATGAAGGAGGTGGTGAGGGTGGTATACCAGATCCTCCTACTGCAAGAGTGAGGATTGAATATGTAGGGTTTAAAGTGAGGTTAGTGCCTCCAAGTTGTTCTCTGATATCAGATAAATCTAATGGTTGGTCCAAAGGTCAGTTTGGTTATCTTAAACGAGTGAATGCACTATGTGTTCTTATGAGAGATTGGCGGACAATCTCTTATACGTCATCACCTGTAGGATTTGGAGTTACTGGTTCGACTGTGATCTATAGATCGTCGTTTGATGTGGTTGTTGTTTGAGGGACAATGTTATCATTTGAATGACTTCTTGTCACTATACATGAGCGGGTGGGTGGTGGAGGAGTCTTACGACCACCTCGTTCCATTAATAATTTTTAGGCCCTCTTTCTAGCACCATTTGTTGACGGGCGAAATTGGCCGCTCGTCAACTGGAGGAGTGAATCTGGTCCGGGGTTGTCTAAATAACCCAAGATGTTTGGATTAATCCACTCCAACAGGTTTAGTGGCTCCGTTAGCCGGTCTAAGTCCTACGAAAGTGAAAAAAAAAAAAACTAAAGAAACTAACTGAATGAAAAACAACTACTGAAAACAATATATAGTCTAAATTATATTCACAGTTTACTAACTAATAGAATAGTAGTTCTACTTATTAAATGTATAGTGTATTGATATGATTAAATCCCTATTGTATGTACAGTATTCACGAATTGCAAATTTTGATCGAAATCTGCAAAATCATATATGAATTGACTTATGATAGTGAAGCTAGTGTTTTTGATTTTTTATAACTTTTATAAATAGGAAATGAAATAGTAGCTATCTAGTTGAGAAATAAAAATAACAATCGATATGATGTATTGAAATAAAGGAAATTCTTACATTAATTAAACTAATAAAATGAAACTAGTAAATTGACCTGAAATATTATCTCCTATTCGTCTTGTGCATAGCATCTACGTTTGTTGTTTGATGAGGCCAACCCGCACCAGATTTTACCAATGCTTCTTGTAAACGCGAAGCAGTAACGCTTTGAATGATAATGACAGAAAAAGTAACATATGTAGCAACAAGAATTTATCATTTGACAAACGATCATATTAAGATAAATATGAGTATGAAAATTTGCACATAACTGTTCATTGAATAAAGAAGATCAACCTTCTAATCATCAAATGTGAACAGATCAATTGTTGTATATAAAATGAGAGACATAAAACATGGACACTATATAAATCCCATCACATCAACCTGTAACAAAATATGATATCTAAAGTAGTCAAAATTTGATTACAAATCGAAATGAGCAAAACTTGAACAAAAATATGATATATTGAAGCTAAAGCTGTGCAAATATCCACTTTCATTCAAGTATGATAATCACAAATCCATAGTTTCTGATCCCAGGCAGCGATGGATCTTAGTTTACAAAATAATACATTTATAAAGGCCATAGGATCAAAACATTTCCTATGGAAATCATCAAATTGGTTCCAAAAATTGTGGGGAATACAATCTCCGAAATTCCCATTGTTATCCAAAACTAACATGCTAATCTAAAACCATGTAAAGAAATAACATGTTCAGAGATGCCACTAGCGATCCAATCTCCTTTAGAATTCGTATGTACCTGTAAACACACAATAATACATGATTTTAGATTGCATTTTAGTTGTAAAATCAAAGAATTCGAATTTTAGTAACTAGCTACAGAATCTCACGATTCTGTAGCTAGTTATTATTATAAATAGAATCGTGTTTTATCAATTCAATCAAAACAGAAATAGATGCAATTTGAGCAAACAAATCTTGTATGCTAAGTCAAAACAAAAACAAAATCATCTTAAAATTACTTTTAAAATACCATACCTCGGATTCAGGGATTCATTTTAATCAAGCTATTTTCGAATTCACAATGGCAGTGGCCACCTCCACATTCTTAATGACAACAGAACCTGTGGTCTTCTGTCTTTTATCATTATCTTGAGCTACATTTTGCAATCTATCATTCTCCTTAGTTAGAACATTCACTCGGTCCTCCAAGGACTTGATCTGAGATTGGAGCAAAGGGACATCTCTGTAATATCGATCGAGCCACGACTGGCATTCATTGCACTATGGTTGAACAGGATATGTATTCACAGGTGAGGAGCTTCTTATTTGACCTGTAGTTTCTCTGTCTAGTTTGATCCCAGGGAAGTTGGGGTTGTCTCTAAGACATGGTGGGAGGTTCATCACATAGTCATAGGGCTTAACTGAGAAAAGTCCGTGTGAGTATGGATACTCTTCGGTTAAAAACCGTTCGATTTTGGAATCAGAATCTTCACTTAACATAATTAGTTTTTGGTCTATGTTTTCTTTAGGTTTATTATGAGCACACTGTAAAACCCAACGCGTGGCCTTTTTACCCTTGTAATTGATATCACTGTTACCTTTACCCCTTTTCATTGCAGACATTTTAACAGGCTTACCACCATCTTTTGGACATGAATCAGACAGGTTGTCGGGTTGGGTAGTGTTCGGGTAGGTCGAGGGTTCAACAGAGGGAAAGAGTGAAGGAGGGGGAATGAAAGTCCCGATAAGGGTTTATGTAACAATGGATTTGTCAACTTGTCCTATTTCAGGACTAGCAAAACCATTCCTTAACAGGAAAGTGTCCCAACAATCGCCATTCAACTTCAAATAAGGAACCATAATAATTTTAATTAAACAGTGGTGGAAGAGGCTGGAGTCGGCTTTCTCCCTTTTGAAACGCTTATCCATTTTGTATAAACTCCGAAGGAGAAAATATGGCATGTTTAAGGGAAAATCGATAAAACTCATGAGCAACCGCAAGTGGTATAAGAAAACTAAACCATATCTACCCTCACATGTAATGAACTGCTTGACAATAGCTAACAAATCATGCCATCTAGGTTTTAGAGCTGTAACGGGCATACCTCTGTCGCAGCTGTTAATCTTCCTTGAGGTAAACAACAGTGACCAGGGAACTTTGTCAAACTTTGAGTTTTTAAACCATTTTTGTCCCACAGCTAGAAGACCAGTGGTTGAGCTAATGAAATCTTCGTTTAACTCGAGCTGGACGTCCCCAATTTTGGCTCTACAACCATCGAATGTTAGCACAAATTGTTGAGCAACTGTCAGGTTAAAACCCTCAAACTTCTCAACAAAGACCCGCCAACCATTCCTCTCTAAGTCCTCTCGGGCATTGTCAAACAACAACAAAGTTTGGACATCATTGGGTTTGATTCTCACTATAGGAGCCATAGATAATAGCACAAAATCAACAAGGTATTCGGCGATAGGGTTTGACAGGATAGACATAGAACCATTGTCCCGAAGCTTCCCCAACAAAATGCAAAGGCAGCTCAAAATGCAAGGGCGGAGCATTAATGCTATGCGTGCGAGGATAGTGGTGTAAATCGAGGCCATGCAAGAACATCATATCGGGCTGTACTTGGAACGATGCCTTGGTGTAATGGTACATTCAAATCATAATAGTGCATATCCAAAAGAAATTTTATCAACATGTCAAATGAACCATTACATACCCACGATTTGACCCAAAAATCAATGCGTCAAACAAACCATTGTGTCAAAGATTTTATAAATCAATACCATATTAACAATAGTCAAATGCATAAATGTTTGGTGTTTCGATAAATATGTAACTAGTGGTGTGTTTGAGGTCAAGGAGTTATAACCATGTAAACAAGTAGGTTCATGATAAACCAAATGATCATTAATCCTTTGATGTAATCAACATGAATTCCAACTGTGGGTTTTCACGCTTGCAGTCGTGAAAACGAAAACGAAAAGCAGGTATGCAAAAAGCGAAGAATAATGATATCATTTAAATAGTTACGACGATTAATGAGGGTTTAAAAACCTTGTGTAGGCAAATTGTAAAAAAAGAGAGAGAGAGATTAATATGGCTACCAACACCTTGCCCATTCATAATCCAATAATGATCAGAATAAAAAATGGACACAAAAATTTACAAATTCAATATTCAGAAATGGTCCATCTTTTCCTACTCGGAATCAAGAAGGTACACAAAAATTCAATAATGCTCTCTTCCATGCCCAGCTACACGAATGGACAGTTCCACTATGCCACTTTTCCCATTCATAATTCAATAATGATCCGTCTTTTTGGGTAAGATTAAAATATGGACACACAAGTTTTTTGCCAATGGAATACAAGCTTCATGCCAAAGAAAATGCAGAGCAGAGCATTTCTGAGATATTCACTTACTCCATCACCCAAGTTGAGGTGATAGACTGTAAATGCTCTGCGGAGATGACACGAACGTCCCCTGCGGCATCGTTACAGCAGAGGTAACATGGAGTAATGGAAGACTGAAACGGAGGGTGAAGGAAACAGAAATAGAGAACGATGCGGGATGAGAGGTCTTGCCCAAAAGAGGTCAAAATAGTTTAACAGTTGGACTACGCCATTTAATAGAGAGCTTGAACACAATTTTTTGGTGTGTAATCATATTTTCTCTCTCATTTTCCAATACTTACCTCCACCGACAAGATCATTTCAAATATAGTTGTCTTACTGGAATAATGGTGTAGTGTGTAATCACTGATAACCTTTAAATAATAATGTAGTGTGTAATAATTGATAACACCAAGTGTTAGTTGTCCTAATTGTTAATTGACAAACAAATTAAAAGAAGTTTTAGCATTTTGAAAGAAAATAATAATAATAATAATAATAATAAAGAAAACATTGCAATCAGTCTTGAAAAACCAGTGCCTTTTCCACTTTCACTTGTTCTTCATTGTTTTAACCCTCCACTTATTATTCCTACAACACTGTTTTCTCCCACCACGGTTTTATACACTTGTTTATTTAACAAGAAGGTGGTTTTGGCCATGGTGAGGTGACAATTTTATGCATGGGCGTAGGCTATTCATTCTACAAAATGGAGCCCGATGGGATGTATCCGACACCAGGAACCCATCTCGTAGAACAAATAGGCGGCCATCAAAACATCTCCCCATCTACAAGGCCTCATTCCACCTAAGCCCACAACGCCCCTCCGAAATGCTCTGTTCTGCTAGTTTCGCCCCTACGCAGCACCCTGTTCCACCAGTCCCATCGCTGCAGTTGGATATCCCCTCGGGCATTCAATGCAGGGTGGTGGATGGGCATTTGCTGAAAAACTCCTCCTACAGCCCTCATCCCATGTTTCAAATTGGGATTGGATTTCTCTAGAACAATGGCTCCCGCTCTGCAGAAACTGAACCACCTCATGCCTGAACCTTCTCTTGAATCAAAGACCTGAACCTGCCTGGTAAGTTTCTCAATGAAATAATATTTTACTAACTGTTAGATATTTGAATTTCAACGTCAGAGATATAAAAGGAAAGTAGTTAATTACAGTATTTGATTTGCATCCCAAATCACTCAATATGTATGAAAATCCAAAGTTGGGTTGAACCAGAGATGCATTCGTTCCTCCCTATCTCCACCTCCATCTACGAAAACATTTGTTTGAAGATGATATAGGATCTTCCATAGTTTGTAGTTTCCGTTGTTGTTGGCTCACAGAACGTTCAACAAACTTATGCAACACTTCAAGTTGTTGAGTTAACTGTATTTGAAATGTCTGGACTAGTTCTTTGTTTCTAGTTTCTATCTTATCCTTACACTCTAAAGAAACAAAACAAAAGAAGTAAGCATTCTTCAAAAGCTTATGAGCCCAGATTAAATCCCAACACATCAACATTTAAAGGACAATGAGTACCAATTTTAGGAAAGAGTCTTGATACATCTTTTGTTGTAATCTCTTAAATACTCCCATATTTTTCACCATGAAATTTAACATGCCAATTATAAACCCACATTAGAAAACAGACAAAAAGAATCAAGGAACAAGTCAAGCAAAGACGGAATTTGAAGATATATTTCCTGCAAATTGTTGCCTTACATGAAATACTATCAGATGTATTTTCACCCATCAAATGTGAAAAGCAACAGTTGGCACCAGAAATTAAAAATCAAAGAAAAGGAGTCCAAGGATTAAGAAAAAATGAAATTTGGAAATATATTACTTGCCAAGTGCTGCTTTACATCAAATACTCACAGGTTTCATTTAAATTCACAAATGTCATTTCAAAATTCTTGTATATATTTGGCTATAGATTGTATGTTCTTTGGGTGGGTGAGCCTAACAGTTAAGAACATATATTTCCTGTGTGGAGGTTATAAGTTTGAATCTGAAGGGGGGTAGGGTATGTACACCTCTACAGACTAAGAAGTCAAATCACTACATGCAAGGGGTCCCATGTCCCATAAACAAGGGGTTCTCATATGTCATTTTTTTCATCTGCCTAGGCTGTGACCTTAGATTAGATTATTATTATAATAATAATAAAGGTTCCTAAATATTGAACAACTAGTTTTCCTGCTAAGAGTAGCAGTCCCTAAACAAATTTCTCAATGACACATAGGGAACTATGGGAAACCATCAAAATCCAAGTCTGAGAGTCCAAGTTGAGAAAGGAAATAATACAAAATATTGGAGAAGAAAGGCAATTTCCAGGAGGCCCACCAACTAAACCCCTAAAATCTTAACCAATGTGAATATTTTTAGGAGTAGGTTAATGAATAATGGGACAAACAACTCAAACCTATTCATGTGTTGACAAGGAAGACTTGTTTGTCTACAACTGTTGCTATCGACAGGAGAAGAAAGAATACTTTCAACTACTCAACCAAGGTTCAAGTCACATGGAACCACTCACATAGAATTATATCAATGCAGAGTGTTTGTTTTATATAGCAGAGTGTGTGTTTATGGTAATAAATTGACTTCTTTAGAATATTATCATTTCTAACTGTAAAAGAAGGCTTAAAATGCAAATATTCTTAATGGTGTTAATTTTTTCCTAATATGTTTTCACATTGTTTGTAGACATTGATACAAAATGTTAAAGAAATGGAAGACTATCATGGATTTCCTGGTGCAATACACAAAAGACAAGATCATCTTTTCTAATGAAGATTTGGTCTAATATGAAGTATATGGAAACAAATTGAGCTTTGATCGAGTTGCAAGAATCCCTTTACTTAGAGTTCCTGAATTTATTAGAGGAGAAGAAAATAATCCAATAGCTCTATGCACTTTCATTCGCTGACAAAACAAACCCCCAAGTTCAAGGGCTAGTGCTGCCAAGATATATGAGTTGTAAGTATTTTAAAAGTTTCTTGATTAGTTGTTGGTAACAATAGCACTTTCTTATTTCTCATATGTATTAACATTTCACAATTTATTTTGCAGTTATGATTGCTCATACGGCCCACGGGACAACAGAGGAAAATATACAACACAATCATTTGTGCAAAAGGGGGGTTGTCGGTGCCATTTTATAGTAAAGGTTATGGTTCAAAGCCCTAATATAGAAATTTTGACATATAACATGTATGAGCATGAAGATGAAAATGGATGGCCTTGTCATGGCGAAAATGACACTTTAGGTGAGTATAGGTCCAAGCATAAGCCCAATACAAGGATGAAAAGAGTGTGAAACTTTGGTATGAAAAATACAAGGATGATTTTTTCTTTTACCAGAAGCACAATGGTGGAGATGTCCCTTTCATAGTTGGAATCCAAACAAAATGGATGTTGGATACCATGGTCAGGCTATCACATAATAGCATAATAGGCATGGATTAAACATTCAATACAAATAAATATGGGGTGAGTGTGTTTTCAATGATTAATTTAGTATAATCATTTGAGTTGGCTAGTTCAATATTATTGGTGGCCTAAATTGAACTACATATGTTTTTTTAATATGACAATATCAGTGGTACACACTCGTGGATTTCAATGAACGAAAAAGTGGGGTGCCAATAGCATGGGTGGTGGCATCACGAAACACATAAGAAGATATTGCACTATGGTTGGAGCACCTCATGCATAGGTGTTACCAAATACGTCCTGATTGGAAAGTGAATGCCTTCATGGTTGATGATGTATTGGCTGAAATTGCCGCTTTGAGGTAACATCAAATTTATTATTTTACATTGTAAATTATATTTACATGAAAATTGTCTCACCTAAAATGAATTGAATGTGGCAGGAGGATCCCAAGGACTGAAGTAATCTTGTGTGTTTGGAATGTACGAAGGGCATGGATAAAAAATGTAAATCGTTTGGCTAGTAGTCCAGAAAATGCAAAAGAGATGTTCAATGAGCTAGGTTGTATCATGAATAATTGTTCCAAATATGAAGTGGGCAATACAATCAATCATTTTTTCATCAAATTCACAAATGAAGATAAATTTTTGAACTATTTTAAGAAGAATTGGGTTACTAGTGATAAGATTAGTAAGTCCACATACTCGTTCTTGTGTTTCCATTTTTGTGTTTCATAACATGAGATATCTCCACTAACCTGGTTTTTTATATTTAGGGATGTGGGTCAAAAGTTGTCGACATTTTCCCCATGCAAATCAGGAGACAAACAATGTTGTTGAGTCATACCATAGTTATTTCAAGACAAAATTTCTATCCGATCGAAGAAAAAAATGTGCTCGTAGGATGGATTGGTTGTTCTATATCCTCTTGACAAATGTTGAACCTCGTTACCAGTTCAAGGAAATTTTGAAAAAATAAGGGTATTTGAACAATTACAAGAAAGAGAAGTAGCTTGAATCATCAATAGAAAAGGATAGAAGAATTCCAAATAGTGATTGCAAACCTCATGAGAGTATATCTCATGCTTACTGGGTTAGAAGTCAAAACAAGCTCAATAAGAAATGTCTTGTCACTTGCTATTGTACCAATTTTATAGATTGTGATTGCCCATGGTCTATTCGCGAAAACATTTGTAAGCATGCCATAAAGTTTGATTGGTTGTATTCTTCTTTAGGGGATTCAAACCCTTTATTGGACCAAGATAGAACACTCAATTCATTTAATGCACCTCCTTATATAAGTATAGTGGCGCCAATCCTTGATCTAGATGCTAACAAAACTATTATGGCTAGAGACAATGTTGATAAAGATGTCGAGGGACTTTAGTTGGCTAGAGAGGAGTTGTTTGGATACTTAGAGTTGCTTCGAAACAGTCCTCCTGCCACTTTGAGCAAGACCCAACAATTGATTGGTTTGGTGAAAATAATTTTGGATGATGCAAACAATCTTGACATCATGGATTATGATTTTACTCTTGGGTTGGATGATTTGGAGACATATTTGAAGAGAAATAAGAGATTCCTTAGACCTAAAAAGAAAAACAAAGAAAAAATAGAAGTGGAAGATTGGAAATTGATTCTGCATATGAAAATGAACCATTTCATTTTCCACACCTCAACAAGCAGGTACTTCCTCATGCCAACAATGCATCCTCTATTGTCCCAGGTGAGTTTTGTAGAGTGGTGAGATAAATATGTTAATATTAGTATATACAGACATCACCATTTTTTTAATGGAGCAATAGGTGGATGTTTATAGGGGTACAACAATCCACTATTGTGTCTTCAATGCAAGGATGTAGAAGGATGCAATTTCATTCTATTTTTTCAACCATTACAAGTACATTTTATGGGGCTCCCTGATCCAAGTGGATATCGGTGGCCACCCACCTTTTCCAATTGGCTCAAAATAACTTTTTGGTAATTTTGGCAATTTACTATTTTTAGCAGGTTTTAACTTCCGGGGCCATTTTGAGGGCCTAAATGAAGGTGTTTTGAGTTCAAGGTTCTCAATGATAGTCAAAGGCATGATTGATCCTCCAAAATTATTGATCCTAAAACGGAGATCATATGTAAAAGTTACGACCCCGGGAAGTTGATGTACTAACTTACCCAAACGGGGCCCACATGACTTTTGGTGCTTCATCTCCTAGGGTTAGGTTTTTGGATGTCTAGGACTTTTGGAATTCCCGTTTATTGTAAAAAAGGCCTTTAGAGCCTCATTGTAATCATCTTCTTGCGAATGCAAGTAGCCGTCACATCTCTTCTCAAAGATAAGCTGCCACCATTCTAGCGAGTCTTTCACTCTATATTTTTACAGTCTTTGTAGATTTCTTTGATTAATAGAAATCGTGTATTACTATATATCTGTGTTTATGGATGCATCTCTGATACATTTTTGTTATATTATTGAATATCTGCAATATCTCTGTGCATTTCTTTATTTTATCTCTGCTCTCATTTCGTGCAGAAAATAATCTGGATTAGTGGTATCAGAGAAGGCTGCTCTTGATCGTTTTTTCAGTGCATGTCCTCGACGAGGTCCCAGTATATAAAGTTGGGTCTCAATATTGTCTCTCTTGAAGACAATTGATCTCATACACCCAAGAAACCCTCAATGGCAGAAGAAAAGAAAAACAACGGAGCAGAGGATCCTATCAATATGTTGCTTGAGCAAGCTCTCACGCGACAGAGGGACGAAATGATGGAGAATTTTGCTCACATCCTTCAACGCCTGCCTATATCATCAGGCGCATATTCAACAATAAGCCACCTTGGAGGCACCACAGCTTTCAAGGTATAAGCTAACTTTGATATTCCTGTATTTGAAGGACAAATAGATGCAGAAGCCCTAGAAAAATGGTTAACTCTACTAGAAGGTTATTTCTCTGTTGACAATTTTTCCGACAAAGAAAAGAGCACACTCACACTCCTTAAGGCTCTCCCTCATGTCAAACATCAGTGAGAAACTTACTGGGATAAATGCTCCATAGAGGATTCTGGAATATATGGGGCCGATCCCACAGGGGATTTTTTTGTGGATGCGCTAAAGGAACAGTATTATCTTGTCAGCAACTATGAGGACCGGTACATGAGATGGACCACACTACGGCAAGAGAGGGGCCAAGTGGTTCTGGAGTTCACCAATACCTTCCATACCTTGCGCACCAAGCTAGGTATCAAAGACTCCGAGCGACATTTGGTTCTGAAATATCGTGGGGCTCTACACGGATACATCCAGACTAAAATGGATTTTCTGGACATCTCATCACTCGGTACTGCTTATCAATATGCTATTAAAATTGAGAAAAAATTTAAGCACCAGAACAAACAGGAATTAAGGTCTACAAAACTGCAACAACCAAAGTATGATGAAGACAACCTTAACAAACAGTCTCCCAAAAACCAGTCCAAGACACAGGAAAGGAAGGGTCACCGGAAGACAAAGAAGGAAAGAAGAAAATGGTGCGATTTCCAGAAAATCCCCTGGCACAACACTGATGAATGTCACTCAAAACATTCATTGGTGGTCGAGATCAAAGACAAGAAGACAAACATTGATTCAGAATCTGATTCTGAAAATAATTGTAAAAGATAGATCATCGACGCAAACCCCACTCCTATTGTCATGACCGCAGCAATTCAACCAGAAGAACCAACAGATCTTGAAGAGGGGGAGGGCCTTTTTCATTCAAAGATGTGGGTGAAGGGGACCCCACTGCATTTTATTGTTCATAGCGGAAGCCAAAATAACCTCATCTCAGCATAGGTCGTCAGACAGTTGGGATTGTCGAAAACACCACACCCGCAACCATACAACATTGGCTGGCTTCGCCAAGGACGAGATCTCCGTGTTAGCCAACAGTGTCTATTATCATACAACATCCAACCCTTCAAGGATGAGGTATCATGTAATGTTTCCCCAATCAATGTCTATGATGTGCTCTTGGGCCCACCATATATGTGGAGATGCCAGGTTGTTTGTGAGTCTTGACCTCGTAGTGTCATTGTTACTTTGGGGGGTCATCTCTACAGAATACTAGAGGTAGTTCTGACTACTGTTCCACCTAAAAAGTGTCGCAATGTAGTATCTCATACTGCAAAATTCAGCTTCTTCACAATTTGTTCAAAAGGAGAACAAAAGGACACTGCAACAACTACAGCCTTGCCCCAAGCACCTTCTATCCAATAGAAGCAGGTCGACAAGGTTGCAGCAAAGCACAAAGATTCCTTCTGCACACCATCCTCTCATGTATCTCGATTTGTTGAACAACCTCAACCTCAAAAGGTTCGTTACATACTTCCACAAACTGAGCAGTGTGACATCTCTAGCAAGACAAGCAGCTCACCAAGATGCAGATTCAAAAAACGCTTTTCCTTCTCCCCAAGGAACTCAACACAATGGAGACTATTAATTCCTAAAGAGGGAGGATTGATCCAAGTGGATATCGGTGGCCACCCACCTTTTCCAACTGGCTCAAAACAACTTTTTGGCAATTTTGGCAATTTACTATTTTTAGGAGGTTTTAACCTCTGGGGCCATTTTGAGGGCCTAAATGAAGGTTTTTTAAATAAAGTTTCTCAATTATATTTTAAAGAATTATTTATCCCCAAAAATAAATCTCCTCGATGATACCTTTCCAACGAGCTATCATACGCCTAAAACGGAGATCATATGCAAAAGTTACGACCCCGGGAAGTTGATGTACTAACTTACCCAAACGGGTCCCACATGACTTTTGGCACTTCATCTCCTAGGGTTAGGTTTTTTGATTTCTAGGACTTTTGGCATTCCCTTTTATTGTAAAAAATGCCTTCATAGCCTCATTGTAATCATCTTCTTTCGAATGCGAGTAACCCTCACATCTCTTCTTAGAGATAAGCTGCCACCATTCTAGCGAGTCTTTCACTCTGTATTTTTACAGTCTCTGTACATTTCCTTGATTAATAGAAATCGTGTATTACTATATATCTGTGTTTATGGTTGCATATTTGATACATTTTTGTTATATTATTGAATATTTTCAATATCTTTGTGCATTTCTTTATTATATCTCCACTCTCATTTCGTGCAGAAAATAATCCGGATCAGTGGTATCAGAGCAGGCTGCTCTTGATCATTTTTTCAGTGCATGTCCCCGACGAGGTACGAGTATAGCAAGTTGGGTCTCGAGCTTTTCTCTCTTGAAGCCAATCTCTCTCACACACCAAAGAAATCCTTAATGCTGGAAGAAAATAAAAATGATGGAGCAGGCGATCCTATCAATCTATTGCTTGAGCAAGCTCTCACGCGACAGAGGGACAAAATGATGGAGAATTTTTCCCACATCCTTCAATGCCTGCCGATAGCATCAGGTGCATCTTCATCAAGTGGTCACTTTGGAGGCACCTCACCTTTCAAGGTACAAGTTAAATTTGATATTCTTGTATTTGAAGAACAAATAGATGCAAAAGCCCTAGAAAAATGGTTAACTCTGCTAGAAGGTTATTTCTCTGTTCACAATTTTTCCGACAAAGAAAAGATCAGCTTCGCACTCCTTAAATCTCTCCCTCATGTCAAACATTGGTGGGAAACTTACTGGGAGAAAATTTCCACAAAGGAGTCTGGAATATATGGGGCCGATCCCACTGGGGATTTTTGTGTGGATGTGGTAAAGGAACAGTATTACCCTGTCGGCAACTATGAGGACTAGTACATGAGATGGACCACACTGTGGCAAGAGAGGGGCCAAGCAGTTTTGGAGTTCACCAATACCTTCCATACCTTGCGCACCAAGATGGGTATCAAAGCCTCCGAGCGACATTTGGTTCTAAAATACCATGGGGCTCTACACAGATACATCCAGACTGAAATGGATTTTTCGGACATCTTATCACTCAGTGTTGCTTATCGATATGCTGTTAAATCAAGCAGAAATTTAAGCACCAGAACAAATGAGAATTTGGGCCTGCAAATGTGCAACAACCAAAGCATGATAAAGATAACCTTAACAAACAGTCTCCTGAAAACCATGAAAGACACAAGAAAGGAAGGGTCATGGGAAGACAAAGAAGGAAACCGGAAAATTGTGTGATTTCCACAAAAGCCCCTTGCACAAAACCGACGAATGTCGCTCAAAAAAATCATTGGTGGTTGAGATCAAAGACGAGGAGACAAACTTTGATTCAAAATCTGATTCTAAAAATAATGGTAAAAGAAAGATCATTGACACAGACCGCACTGCTATTGTCGCGACCACAATAATTCAACCAGAAGAACCAATAGATCCTGAAGAGGGGGAGCACCTTTTTCATTCACATATGTGGGTGAAGGGAACCCCGATGCATTTTATTGTTGATAGCAAAAGCCAGAAGAACCTCATCTCAGCAGAGGTCAGCAAACAGTTGGGATTGTCGACAACACCACACCCATAGCCATACAACATTGGGTGGCTTTTCCAAGGATGAGATCTTCGTGTTGGCCAATGGTGTCGATTATCATATGGCATCCAACCCTTCAAGGATGAGGTATTACGTGATGTTTACCCACTCGATGTCTGTGATGTGCTCTTGGGCCAACCATATATGTGGATATGCCATGTTGTTTATGAGTCTCGACCTCGTAGTGTCATTGTTACTTTGGGGGATTATCTCTATAGAATACCAGAGGTAGTTCTGACTACTGTTCCACCTAAAAAGTGTCACAAGGTAGTATCTCATACTACAAAATTCAGCTTCTTCACAATCTGTTCAAAAGGAGAACAAAAGGGCACTGCAACGACTACAACCTTGCCCCAAGCACCTTCTATCCAACAGAAGTAGGTCGACAAGGTTGCAGCAAAGCGCAAAGATCCCTTTTGCACACTGTCCTCTCATGTAGCCTGAACTGTTGAACAATATCAACCTCAAAAGGTTCGTTACAGACTTCCACAAACTGAGCAACGCAACGTCTTCAGCAAGACAAGTAGCTCACCAAGATGCACATTCAACAAACGTTTTTCCTTCTCCCCCGGAAACTCAACACAATGCAGACCATTGCTTCATAAAGCGGGATGATTGATCCAAGTGGATATCGGTGGCCACCCACCTTTTCTAACTGGCTCAAAACAACTTTCTGGCAATTTTGGCAATTTACTATTTTTAGCAATTTTTAACTTCCGGGGCCATTTTTAGGGCCTAAATGAAGGTTTCTCGAGATCGAGATTCCCAATGATAGCCGAAGGCATGATTAATCCCCCAAAATGAATCTCTTCGACGATACATTTCCAATGAGCTATCATACGCCTAAAATGGAGATCGTATGCAAAAGTTACGACCTTGGGAAGTTGATGTACTAACTTACCCAAACGGGGCCCACATGACTTTTGGCACTTCATCTCCTAGGGTTAGGTTTTTGGATGTCTAGGACTTTTGGCATTCCTATTTATTGTAAACAAGGCCTTCAGAGCCTCATTGTAAACATCTTCTTCTGAATTCGAGTAGCCATCACATCTCTTCTCAGAGATGAGCTACCACCATTCTAGCGACTCTTTCACTCTATATTTTTATAGTCTCTGTACATTTCTTTGATTAATATAAATCATGTATTACTATATATCTATGTTTATGGTTGCATCTCTGATACATTTATGTTATATTATTGAATATCTGCAATATCTCTGTGCATTTATTTATTATATCTTCGCTCTCATCTCGTGCCGAAAATAATCTGGATCAGTGGTATCAGAGCGGGCTGCTCTTGATCATTTTTTCAGTGCATGTACCCGATGAGGTCTGAGTATAACAATTTGGGTCTCGAGCTTGTCTCTCTTGAAGGCAATCACTCTCGCACACCCAAGAAACCGTCAATGTCGGAAGAAAAGAAAAACAACGTAGCAGACGATCCTATCAATCTGTTTCTTGAGCAAGCTCTCACATGACAGAGGTACGAAATGATGAAGAATTTTGCCCACATCCTTCAATGCCTACCGATAGAATCAGGTGCATCTTCATCAAGCAGCCACTTTGGATGCACCTCTCCTTTCAAGGTACAAGCTCACTTTGATATTCCTGTATTTGAAGGACAAATACATGCAGAAGCCCTAGAAAAATGGTTAACTCTGCTAGAAGGTTATTTCTTTGTTCACAATTTTTCCGACAAAGAAAAGATCACCTTCGCACTCCTTAAATCTCTCCCTCATGTCAAACATTGGTGGGAAACTTACTGGGAGCAAAGTTCCACAGAGGAGTCTGGAATATATGGGGTCGATCCCACTGGGGATTTTTGTGTGGATGTGGTAAAGGAACAGTATTACCCTGTCGGCAACTATGAGGACCAGTACATGAGATGGAACACACTCCAGTAAGAGAGGGGCCAATAAATTCCAGAGTTCACCAATACCTTCCATACCTTGCGCACCAAGCTGGATATCAAAGACTCTGAGTGACATTTGGTTCTAAAATACTGTTGGGCTCTACACAGATACATCCAAACTGAAATGGATTTTCTGGACATCTCGTCACTCGGTGTTTCTTATCGATATGCTGTTAAAAACGGGAATTCAGGTCTACAAATCCATAACAACCAAAGTATGACAAAGACAACCTTAACAAACAATCTCCTGAAAACCAGTAAAAGACACAGGAAAGGAAGGGTCATGAGAAGACAAAGAATAAAACCAGAAAATGGTACGATTTCCACAAAAGCCCCTAGCACAACACCGACGAATGTCACTCAAAACAGTCATTGGTGGCCGAGATCAAAGACAAGGAGCCAAACTTTGATTCAGAATCTTATTCTGAAAATAATGGTAAAAGACAGATCATCGACGAAGATGCCACTACTATTGTCTCGACCGCAGCGATTCAACCAGAATAACCAATAGATCCTGAAGAGGGGGATCACCTTTTTCATTCATAGATGTGGGTGAAGGGGACCCCACTGCATTTTATTATTGATAGCGGAAGCCAGAAGAACCTCATCTCAACAAAGGTCATCAAACAGTTGGGATTGTCGACAACACCACACCCGTAGCCATACAACATTGGGTGGCTTTGCCAAGGACAAGATCTCCATGTTAGCCATCAATGTTGATTATCATACGGTATCCAACCCTTCAAGGATGAGGTATTACGTGATGTTTCCCCACTCGATGTCTGTGATGTGCTCTTGGGCCAACCATATATATGGATATGCCATGTTGTTTATGAGTTTCGACCCCGTACTGTCATTGTTACTTTGGGGGGTCATCTCTACAGAATACCAGAGGTAGTTTCAACTATTGTTCCACCTAAAAAGTGTCGCAAGGTACTATCTCATACTGCAAAATTCAGCTTCTTCACAATCTGTTCAAAAGGAGAACAAAAGGACACTGTAACAACTACAGCCTTGCCCTAAGCACCTTCTATCCAATAGAAGCAGGTCGACAAGGTTGCAGCAAAGCGCAAAGATTCCTTCTGCACACCGTCCTCTCATGTAGCCCGACCTATTGAACAACCTCAACCTCAAAAGGTACGTTATAGACTTCCACAAACTGAGCAGTGCGACGTCTCCAACAAGACAAGCAGCTCACCAAGATGCAGATTCAATAAATGATTTTCCTTATCCCCCAGGAACTCAATGCAATGGAGACCATTGCTTCCTAAGGAGGGAGGATTGATCCAAGTGGATATTGGTGGCCACCCACCTTTTCCAACTGGCTCAAAATAACTTTCTGGCAATTTTGGCAATTTACTATTTTCAGCAGGTTTTAACTTCCGATGCCATTTTGAGGGCCAAAATGAAGGTTTTTCAATATTGAGGTCCTCGACAATACTTTTCCAATGAGCTATCATACACCTAAAATGGAGATCGTATGCAAAAGTTACGACCTCGGGAAGTTGATGTACTAACTTACCCAAATGGGGCCCACATGACTTTTGGCACTTCATCTCCTAGGGTTAGGTTTTTAGATGTCTAGGACTTTTGGCATTCCTGTTTATTGTAAAAAAGGCCTTCAGAGCCTCATTGCAATCATCTTCTTGTGAATGCGAGTAGCCGTCACATATCTTCTCAGAGATAAGCTACAACCATTCTAGTGGAGTCTTTCACTCTGTATTTTTACAGTCTCTATACATTTATTTGATTAATAAAAATCATGTATTACTGTATATCTGTGTTTATGGTTGCATCTTTGATACAATTTTGTTATATTATTGAATATATGCAATATCTCTGTTCATTTCTTTATTATATATCCACTCTCATTTCGTGCTGAAAATAATCTGGATCAGTGGTATCAAAGTAGGTTGCTCTTGATCATTTTTTTCGTGCATGTCCCCGACGAGGTCCAAGTATAGAAAGTTGGGTCTCAAGATTGTATCTCTTGAATGCAATCACTCTCGCACACCCAATAAACCCTCAGTGTCGGAAGAAAAGAAAAATGACGGAGCAGACGATCCTATCAATCTGCTGCTTGAGCAAGCTCTCACACGACAGAGAGACGAAATGATGGAGTATTTTGCCCACATCTTTCAATGCCTGCCGATAGCATCAGGTGCATCTTCATCAAGCGGCCACTTTGGAGGCACCTCACCATTCAAGGTACAAGTTAACTTTGATATTCCTATATTTGAAGGACAAATAGATGCAGAAGCCCTAGAAAAATGGTTAACTCTGCTATAAGGTTATTTCTCTGTTCACAATTTTTTCGACAAAGAAAAGATCACCTTCGCACTCCTTAAAGCTCTCCCTCATGTCAAACATTGGTGGGAAACTTACTGGGAGCAAAGCTCCATAGAGGAGTATGGAATATATGGGGCCAATCCCATTGGGGAATTTTTTGTGGATGCGGTAAAGGAACAATATTATCGTGTTGGCAACTATGAGGACCAGTACATGAGATGGACCACACTGTGGCAAGAGAGGGGCCAAGCCGTTCCAGATTTCACCAATACCTTCCATACCTTGCGCACCAAGCTAGGTATCAAAGACTCTGAGTGACATTTGGTTCGGAAATACCGTGGGGCTCGACACAGATACATCCAGATTGAAATGGATTTTCTGGACATCTCGTCATTCGGTGTTGCTTATCGATATGTTGTTAAAATCGAGTAGAAATTTAAGCACCAGAATAAACGGGAATTTGGGTCTGCAAATCTGCAACAACCAAAGTATGACAAAGACAACCTTAACAAACAGTCTCCCAAAAACTAGTCCAAGACACAGGAAAGGAAGGGTCATGGGAAGACAAAGAAGGAAACCAGAAAATGGTGCAATTTTCACAAAAGCTCATGGCACAACACTGACAAATGTCGCTCAAAATAGTCATTGGTGGCCAAGATCAAAGACAAGGAGCCAAAATTTGATTTAGAATCTAATTCTAAAAATAATGGTAAAAGACAGATCATCGACACAAACCCCACTGCTATTGTCATGACCGCAGTAATTCAACCAGTAAAACCAATAGATTCTGAAGAGGGGGAGTGCCTTTTTCATTCACAAATGTGGGTGAAAGGGACCTCACTGCATTTTATTGTTGATAGCGGAAGCCAGAAGAACCTCATCTCAGCAGAGGTCGTCAAACAGTTGGGATTGTCGACAACACCACACCTGCAGCCATACAACATTAGGTGGCTTTGCCAAGGATGAGATCTCTATGTTAGACAACAGTGTCGATTATCATACGACATCCAACCCTTCAAGGATGAGGTATTATGTGATGTTGGCCCACTCGATGTCTGTGATGTGCTCTTGGGCCAACCATATATGTGGAGACACCATGTTGTTTATGAGTCTTGACGCCATAGTGTCATTGTTATTTTGGGGGGTCATCTCTACAGAATACAAGAGGTAGTTCCAACTACTGTTCTACCTAAAAAGAGCCACAAGGTAGTATCTCATACTGCAAAATTCAGCTTCTTCACAGTCTGTTCAAAAGGAGAACAAAAGGACACTGCCATGACTATAGCCTTACCCCAAGCACCTTCTATCCAATAGAAGCAGGTCCACAAGGTTGCAGCAAAGCGCAAATATTCCTTCTGCACACCGTCCTCTCATGTAGCATGACTTTTTGAACAACCTCAACCTCAAAAGGTTTGTTACAGACTTCCACAAACTGAGCAGCACGACGTCTTCAGCAAGACAAGCAGCTCACCAAGATGCAGATTCAACAAACGTTTTTCATTCTCCCCCAGGAACTCAACACAATGGATACCATTGCTTCCTAAGGATGGAGGATTGATCCAAGTGGATATCGGTGGTCACCCACCTTTTCCAACTGGCTCAAAACAACTTTCTGGCAATTTTGGCAATTTACTATTTTTAGTAGATTTTAACTTTTGGGGGCCATTTTGAGGTCCTAAATGAAGGTTTCTCGAGATCAAGACTCTTAATGATAGACAAAGGCATGACTGAGCCTCCAAAACGAATCTCCTCGATGATACATTTCCAACGAGCTATCATACGCCTAAAACAGAGATCGTATGCAAAAGTTACGACCTCGGGAAGTGGATCTACTAACTTACCCAAACGGGGCCCACATGAGTTTTGGCACTTCAACTCCTAGGGTTAGGTTTTTGGATGTCTAGGACTTTTGGAATTCCCATTTATAGTAAAAAATGCCTTCAAATCCCCATTGTAATCATCTTCTTGTGAATGCGAGTAGCCGTCACATATCTTCTCAGAGATAAGCTGCTACCTTTCTAGCGAGTCTTTCACTCTGTATTTTTATAGTCTCTGTACATTTCTTTGATTAATAGAAATCATGTATTATTGTATATATGTGTTTATGGTTGCATATCTGATACATTTATGTTATATTATTTAATATATGCAATATCTCTGTGCATTTCTTTATTATATCTCCGCTCTCATTTCGTGCCGAAAATAATCTGCATCAGTGTTATCAGAGGAGGCTGCTCTTGATCGTTTTTTCAGTGCATGTCCCCGACGAGGTTCGAGTATAGCAATTTGGGTCTCAAGCTTTCCTCTCTTGAAGACAATCACTCTCACACACCCAAGAAACCATCAATTGTAGAAGAAAATAAAGACGATGGAGCAGATGATCCTATCAATCTGTTGCTTGAGCAAGCTTTCACGCAACAGAGGGACGAAATGATGGAGAATTTTTCCCACATCCTTCAACGCTTGTTGATAGCATCAGGCGTATCTTCATCAAGTGGCCACTTTGGAGGCACCTTGCCTTTCAAGGTACAATTTAACTTTGATATTCTTGTATTTGAAGGACAAATAGATGCAGAAGCCCCAGAAAAATGGTTAACTCTACTAGAAGGTTATTTCTCTATTCACAATTTTTTCAAAAAAGAAAAGATCACCTTCGCACTCCTTAAAGGTCTCCCTCATGTCAAACATTGGTGGGAAACTTACTGGGAGAAAATTTCCATAGAGGATTCTGGAATATATGGGGTCGATCCCACTGGGGATTTTCTTGTGGATGCGGTAAAGGAACAATATTACCCTGTCAGCAACTATGAGGACCAGCACATGAGATGGACCACACTGCGGCAAGAGAGGGGCTAAGCAGTTTCAGAGTTCACCAATACCTTCCATACCTTGTGCACAAACCTAGGTATCAAACACTCCGACCGACATTTGGTTCTGAAATACCGTGGGGCTCTACACAGATACATCCAGACTGAAATGGATTTTCTCGACATCTTGTCACTCGGTGCTGCTTATTGATATGATGTTAAATCGAGAATAAATTTAAGCACCAAAACAAATGGGAATTTGGGTTTGCAAATCTGCAACAACCAAAGTATGATAAAGACAACCTTAACAAACAGTCTCCCGAAAACCAGTCCAAGACACAGGAAAGGAAGGGTCATAGGAAGACAAACAAGGAAACCAGAAAATGGTGCAATTACCACAAAACCCCTGGCACAACATCGACAAATGTCGCTCAAAATAGTCATTGGTGGCCGAGATCAAAGACAAGGAACCATACTTTTATTCAGAATCAGATTCTAAAAATAATGGTAAAAGACAGATCATCGACGCAGACCCCACTGCTATTATCACGGCTGTAGCAATTCAACCAGAAGAACCAACAGATCCTGAAGAGGGGGAGCACCTTTTTCATTCACAGATGTGGGTGAAGGGGACCCTGGTGCATTTTATTGTTGATAGCGGAAGCCAGAAGAACCTCATCTCAGCAGAGGCCATCAAATAGTTGGGATTGTCAGCAACACCATACCCACAACCATACAACATTGGGTGGATTCGCCAAGGACGAGATCCTCATGTTAGCCAATAGTGTTGATTATCATACGACATCCAACCCTTCAAGGATGAGGTATTACATGATGTTTCCCCACTCGATGTCTGTAATGTGCTCTTGGGCCAACCATATATGTGGAGATGCCATGTTGTTTATGAGTCTTGACCCCGTAGTGTCATTGTTACTTTGGGGGGTCATCTCTACAAAATACCAGAGGTGGTTCCGACTACTGTTCCACCTAAAAAGTGTCACAATTTAGTATCTCATATTGTAAAATTCAGCTTCTTCACAATCTGTTCAAAAGGAGAAAAAAAGGACACTGCAACGACTACAACCTTGCCCCAAGCACCTTCTATCCAATAGAAGCAGGTCGACAAGGTTGTAGCAAAGTGCAAAGATTCCTTCTACACACCGTCCTCTCATGTAGCCCAACTTGTTGAACAACCTCAACCTCAAAAGTTTCATTACAGACTTCCACAAACTAAGCAGCGTGATGTCTCCAGCAAGACAAGCAGCTCACCAAGATGCAGATTCAAGAAATGCTATTCCTTCTGCCTCGGGAAATCAATGCAATGGAGACCATTTCTTCCTAAGGAAGAAGGATTCATGCAAGTGGATATCGGTGGCCACCCACCTTTTCCAACTAGCTCAAAACAACTTTCTGGCAATTTTGGCAATTTACTATTTTTAGGAGGTTTTAACTTCTGGGGCCATTTTGAGGGCCTAAATGAAGGTTTTTTAAGATCAATGTTTTCATTAATAGTAGAAGGAATGATTAATCCCCCAAAATGAATCTCCTCGATGATACCTTTCCAACGAACTATCATACGCCTAAAACAAAGATCGTATGCAAAAGTTACGACCCCGGGAGGTTGATGTACTAACTTACTCAAATGGGGCCCACATGACTTTTGGCGCTTCATCTCCTAGGGTTAGGGTTTTGGATGTCTAGGACTTTTGGCATTCCCGTTTATTGTAGAAAAGGCCTTCAGAGCCTCATTGTATTCATCTTCTTGCGAATGCGAGTAACCGTCACATCTCTTCTCAGAGATAAGCTGCCACCATTTTAGCGAGTCTTTCACTCTGTATTTTTATAATCTCTGTACATTTCTTTGATTAATAAAAATCGTGTATTACTATATATCTTTTTTTATGGTTGCATATTTGATACATTTATGTTATATTATTGAATATCTTCAATATCTCTGTGCATTTCTTTATTATATCTCCGCTCTCATTTTGCGCCGAAAATAATCCGAATCAGTGGTATCAGAGCAGGCTACTCTTGATCGTTTTTTCAGTGCATGTCCCCGACGAGGTCCAAGTATAGCAAGTTGGGTCTCAAGCCTGTCTCTCTAAAATAAAATCACTCTCACACACCCAAGAAACCCTCAATGGTGGAAGAAAATAAAAACGATGGAGCAAACGATCCTATCAATATGTTGCTTGAGCAAACTCTCACGTGACAGAGGGACAAAATGATGGAGAATTTTGCCCACATCCTTCAACGCCTACCGATAGCATTAGGCACATCTTCATCAAGAATCCACTTTGGAGGCACCTCAGCTTTCAAGGTACAATTTAACTTTGTTATTCTTGTATTTGAAGGACAAATAGATGCAGAAGCTCTAGAAAAATGGTTAACTCTGCTAGAAGGTTATTTCTCTGTTCACAATTTTTTCGACAAAGAAAAGATCACCTTCACACTCCTTAAATATCTCCCTCATGTCAAACATTGGTGGGAAACTTACTGGGGGCAAAGTTCCATAGAGGAGTCTGGAATATATGGGGTCGATCCCACTGGGGAGTTTTTTGTGGATGCGGTAAAGGAACAATATTACCCTGTCGACAACTATGAGAACCAGTACATGAGATGGACCACACTATAGCAAGAGAGGGGCCAAGCAGTTCTGGAGTTCACCAATACCTTCCATACCTTGCACACCAAGCTGGGTATCAAAGACTCCGAGCGACATTTGGTTTTGAAATACCGTGGGGCTCTACATAGATACATCCAGACTGAAATGGATTTTCTGGACATCTCGTCACTCGGTGCTTCTTATTGATATGTTGTTAAAATCGAGCAGAAATTTAAGCACCAGAACAAATGGGAATTCGGGCCTGCAAATCCGCAACAACCAAAGTATGACAAAGAAAACCTTAACAAACAGTCTCCCAAAAACCAGTCCAAGACACAGGAAAGGAAGGGTCAAGGGAAGATAAAGAAGGAAACCAGAAAATGGTGTGATTTCCACAAAAGCCCCTGGCACAAAACTGACGAATGTCACTCAAAATAGTCATTGGTGGTTGAGGTCAAAGACAAGGAGCCAAACTTTGATTCAAAATCTGATTCTAAAAATAATGGTAAAAGACAGATCATCGACGCAAACCCCAATGCTATTGTCACGACTACAACAATTCAACTAGAAGAACCAACAGATCCCGAAGAGGGGGAGCACCTTTTTCATTCACAGATGTGGGTGAAGGGGACCCCGCTGCATTTTATTGTAGATAGCGGAAGCAAGAAGAACCTCATCTCAGCAGAGGTCATCAAACAGTTATCATTGTCGACAACACCACACCCGCAACCATACAACATTGGGTGGCTTCGCCAAGGACGAGATCTCCTTGTTAGCCAACAGTGTCGATTATCATACGGCATCCAACCCTTCAAGGATGAGGTATTGCGTGATGTTTCCCAACTCGATGTCTATGATGTGCTCTTGGGCCAACCATATATGTGGAGACACCATGTTGTTTATGAATCTTGACCCCGTAGTGTCATTGTTACTTTGGGGGGTCATCTCTACAGAATACCAGAGGTAGTTCCGACTACAGTTCCACCTAAAAAGTGTCCCAAGATAGTATCTCATACTGCAAAATTTAGCTTCTTCACAATCTGTTCAAAAGGAGAACAAAAGGACACTGCAACAACTACAGCCTTGCCCCAAGCACCTTCTATCCAACAGAAGTAGGTCGACAAGGTTGCAGCAAAGCGAAAAGATTCCTTTTGCACACCATCCTCTCATGTAGCCCGACTTGTTGAACAACATCAACCTCAAAAGGTTCGTTACAGACTTCCACAAACTGAGTAGTGCGACGTCTCCAGCAAGACAAGCAGCTCACCAAGATGCAGATTCAACAAACGTTTTTTCTTCTCCCACGGGAACTCAAGGCAATGGAGACCATTTCTTCCTAAGGAGGGAGGATTGATCCAAGTGGATATCGGTGGCCACCCACCTTTTCCAATTGGCTCAAAACAACTTTCTAGCAATTTTGGCAATTCACTATTTTTAGCAAGTTTTAACCTAAACCTAAAATAAAAGTGGAAGATTGGAAATTGATTCTACATATGAAAATGAACCATTTCATTTTCCACACCTCAACAAGCAGGTACTTACTCATGCCAACAATGCATCCTCTATTGTCCCAGGTGAGTTTTGTAGAGTGGTGAGATAAATATGTTAATATTAGTATATACAGACATCACCATTTTTTTAATGGAGCAATAGGTGAATGTTTATAGGGGTGCAACAATCCACTATTGTGGCTTCAATGCAAGGACATAGAAGGATGCAATTTCATTCTATTTTTTTGACCATTACAAGTACATTTGATGGGACTCCCTGATCCAAGTGGATATCGGTGGCCACCCACCTTTTCCAATTGGCTCAAAATAACTTTTTGGCAATTTTGGCAATTTACTATTTTTAGTAGGTTTTAACTTCCGGGGCCATTTTGAGGGCCTAAATGAAGGTTTTTCAAGTTCAAGGTTCTCAACGATAGTCAAAGGCATGATTGAGCCTCCAAAATGAATCTCCTCGATGATACCTTTCCAACAAGATATCATATGCCTAAAACAAAGATCATATGCAAAAGTTACAACCCTGGGAAGTTGATGTACTAACTTACCCAAACGGGGCTCACATGAATTTTGGCGCTTCATTTCCAAGGGTTAGGTTTTTGGATGTCTAGGACTTATGGAATTCCCATTTATTGTAAAAGAGGCCTTCAGAACCTCATTGTAATCATCTTCTTGCGAATGCGAGTAGCCATCACATCTCTTCTCAGAGATAAGCTGCCACCATTCTAGCGAGTCTTTCACTCTGTATTTTTATAGTCTCTGTACATTTCTTTGATTAATTGAAATTATGTATTACTGTATATTTCTGTTTATGGTTGCATCTCTGATACATTTATGTTATATTATTGAATATCTGCAATATCTCTATGCATTTCTTTATTATATCTCCGCTCTCATTTTGTGCCAAAAATAATCTGGATCAGTGGTATCAGAGCAGGCTGCTCTTGATCATTTTTTTGGTGCATGTCCCCGACGAGGTCCGAGTATAGAAAGTTGGGTCTCGAGCTTGTCTCTCTTGAATACAATCTCTCTTGCACACCCACGAAACCCTCAATGGCGAAATAAAAGAAAAACGATGGAGCAAACGATCCTATCAATCTGTTGCTTGAGCAAGCTCTCACGCGACAGAGGGACGAAATGATGGAGAATTTTGCCCACATCCTTCAATGCCTACCAATAGAATCAGACGCATATTCATCAAATGGCCACTTTGGAGGCACCTCGCCTTTCAAGGTACAAGTTAACTTTGATATTTCTGTATTTCAAGGACTAATAGATGTAGAAGCGCTAGAAAAATGGTTAACTCTACTAGAAGGTTATTTCTCTGTTCACAATTTTTTCGACAAAGAAAGGATCACCTTCGCACTCCTTAAAGTTCTCCCTCATGTGAAACATTGGTGGGAAACTTAATGGGAGAAAATTTCCATAGATGATTCTGGAATATATGGGGTTGACCCCACTGGGGATTTTTGTGTGGACACGGTAAAGGAACATTATTACCCTGTCGGCAACTATGAGGACTAGTACATGAGATGGACCACACTGCGACAAGAGAGGGGCCAAGAAGTTCTGGACTTCACCAATACCTTCCATACCTTGTGCACCAAGCTGGGTATCAAAGACTCCAAGAGAAATATGGTTTTGAAATACCATGGGGCTCTACACAAATACATCCAAACTGAAATGGATTTTCTGGACATCTCGTCACTCGTTGCTGCTTATCGATATGTTGTTAAAATTGAGCAGAAATTTAAGCACCAGAACAAATGGGAATTTGGGTCTGAAAATCCGCAACAACCAAAGTATGACAAAGACAACCTTAATAAACAGTCTCCCAAAAACCAGTCCAAGACACAGGAAAGGAAGGGTCACAGGAAGACAAAGAAGGTAACCAGAACATGGTGTGATTTCCACCAAATCCCCTGCCACAACACCGACGAATGTCACTCAAAACAATCATTGGTGGCTGAGATCAAAGACAAGGAGCCAAACTTTGATTCATAATCTGATTCTGAAAATAATGGTAAAAGACAGATCATCGACACAGACCCCACTGCTATTGTCATGACCACAACAATTCAACCAGAAGAAACAACAGATCCTGAAGAGGGGGAGTGCCTTTTTCATTCACAGATGTGGGTGAAGGGGACCCCACTACATTTTATTGTTGATAGCAGAAACCAGAAGAACCTCATCTCAGCAGAGGTCGTCAAACAGTTGGGATTGTCAACAACACCACACCCGCAACCATACAACATTGGGTGGCTTTGCCAAGGATGAGATATCTGTGTTAGCCAACAGTTTCGATTATCAAATGACATCCAACCCTTCAAGGATGAGGTATTACATGCTGTTTCCCCAATCGATGTCTGTGATGTGCTCTTGGGCCAACCATATGTGTGGAGACACCATGTTGTTTATGAGTCTCGACCCCATAGTGTCATTGTTACTTTGGGGGGTCATCTCTACAGAATACCAGAGGTAGTTCCAACTACTGTTCCACCTAAAAAGTGTTGCAAGTAGTATCTCATACTACAAAATTCAGCTTCTTCACAATCTGTTCAAAAGGAGAACAAAAGGACACTGCAACGACTAAAGCCTTTCCCCAAGCACCTTCTATCCAACAGAAGCAGGTCGAAAAGGTTGCAACAAAGCGCGTTGATTCCTTCTGCACATTTTCCTCTCATGTAGCCTGACTTGTTGAACAACCTCAGCCTCAAAAGGTTCGTTACAGACTTCCACAAACTGAGCAGCGCGACGTCTCCAGGAAGACAAGATGCTCACCAAGATGCAGATTCAACAAATGATTTTCCTTCTCCCCTAGGAACTCAACGCAATGGAGACCATTTCTTCTTAGGGAGGGAGGATTTATCCAAGTGGATATCGATGGCCACCCACCTTTTCCAACTGGCTCAAACAACTTTCTAGCAATTTTGGCATTTTACTATTTTTAGCAGGTTTTAACTTCTGGGGCCATTTTGAGGGCCTAAATGAATTTTTTTCGAGATCGAGGTTCTCAGTGATAGCCAAATCCATGATTGAGCCCCCAAAATGAATCTCCTCGATGATACCTTTCCAACAAGCTATCATATGCCTAAAATGGAGATCGTATGCAAAAGTTACGACCCCGGGAAGTTGATGTACTAACTTACCCAAATGGGGACCACATGACTTTTGGCGCTTCATCTCCTAGGGTTAGGTTTTTGGATGTATAGAACTTTTGGCATTCCCGTTTATTGTAAAAAAGGCCTTCAGAGCCTCATTGTAATCATCTTCTTGTGAATGCGAGTAGCCGTCACATCTCTTCTCAGAGATAAGCTACCACCATTCTAGTGAGTCTTTCACTCATTATTTTTACTGTCTCTGTACATTTTTTTGATTAATAGAAATCGTGTATTAATGTATATCTATGTTTATGGTTGCATCTCTGATACATTTTTGTTATATTATTGAATATTTTCAATATCTCTGTGCATTTCTTTATTATATCTCCGCTCTCATTTTGTGCCAAAAATAATCTGGATCAGATGTGTATTACTGTATATTTGTGTTTATGGTTGCATCTCTGATACATTTCTGTTATATTATTGAATATATACAATATTTCTATGCATTTATTTATTATATCTCCACTCTCATTTCATGCTGAAAATAATCTGGATCACTCCCAATTAATGTAATCTATGTTTCAAGTCTGTATTATTTTTCCTTTTATATGGAAATAAGAATTATAATGAAGATTCAATTGTTATATTACAGATATAGGAGCTTCTTCTGGTGATCTTCCTCCCTTGGAACATGCTCTACTAGATGACAACTCTCCAATTGGTGATTTGTCAGGTTTGATATGTGCTACAATTTCAACTCTTTTACATATCAATTGTTAATGTATTATCACTTTGTTGACTAAGTATATGTCAGATATCTGTAGGATGAGGGAAGAATCATCATCTTCTGCCATACAAAGCCTCCCATGAGGGTAGAATCAGTTGTGTAGAATGACATAATTTAATCTCATAACACAACTCGATGGTCTTCTAAGTGGTAGTTGCTTCATGTCTTGCAAAGAATTTCTCAGCCTAGAGTCAATTCATCTAGTGGAGAATTATTGCTATTTTGATTGTTGTAGCAGGAGTATTATTCTGAGTCTTGATCCAATGATAATGGATTTTGGGGTAGGAGGAAGAATACCCAAATTTAAGTTGCCATGTTTCCCAGCTTCTCCTCGACAGTAGTAGTGGTTCGGGATGGAGCTCTCTAAAAAGTCCAAAGAGTAATTTATTCATTATTTGTTGTAGAAAATTTGTAATGTAAATTCATTATACAACACATTTCTTTTTTGATACCGTGTATTGTTTTTTTGGGGGGGTAAACGAGTAGATTCTCTCTGTTAGAGTCATATGATATGACTGTGTATGCAGGATGTAATGAAAATCATAGAAGAAAAATAGTTCTGAGAGGTATGGTTGCTTATGTTTTACCTTATACATTGTGTATTTATTTAATATCACGATTATCAAAACTTACGTTTATGGACTACCATGGAATGAGCTTCGTTTCCATCCTTATTCATGGCAATGCCAATGTTTTTTCGAAAATATATCTTTTTGAAAATTCAAAGGTCCTTATTTTAGAAGTAAACCACTTAAATTATTGTACACTAATTTGGTAAGAACATTCAATGATCTACATTTATAGAAGCACATAAACAACCATGTTGATGTTATACTATACTATATTTTATTATTTATTTGATCATTTATCAAAAACCACATTCTCAATAAATGAAGGGTAACATAGTGCAATTCTCAATAAATAAACAGTAACATAGTGCACTCAGTGATATTTGGATTATAAACTCTCACAGCTAAAAGATAACTTACCCTTTTTCAAGAGTGAGTAAGTGTTCGGAATAACAAGAATATTAGGTAATCCCTCAAGTTGATAATTTAAAATATGGGATAAGTCAACTTGAAACTTGAAATTAATGTTAGATAGATAGGTGGTGGTCATGCTATGGGTTACTTTATTAATTACATTATACGTCCATGCAGATGATCAACATCATCATTATTTCTACGATATTTGATTGAATAACTATATGGAAGAAGATTAGAATCATAACAAGAATATATATGGACTCTGTTGCTGAGGGATTATGTAATATTCTTGTGCACTGGTCTAGATGCTCAAACACGACCAATGTTCTCTCAAAACTTGTTGAAGGTCCAACAATGTTAATATGAGTCTCTTGATCTTTTATTTATACTTCTCAAGTGCCTTCCTCTAGAAGCTTTCATGTAACTATTTTACCCCTTTTCCATCTTCTAGGGCTAACCCACTTTCTTGTTGCAACTAACTTTTCCTTAATTAGTCTCCTATTACAACTAAATTAGTTTTAATTATTTTCTTTTTACAACCACATTAACTAGGAATTTTCTTGATAACTTTCTAGAAGCTTTCTAGAATAATTGACTTCTTTTTTACCTTCTAGGGGCTTCTAGAATACTCTTGAGGGTCCTCCAACTTCACAAAGCCATATCTCACTAACCGTGAGGAACCACATGGTGTACCACATATCACCTAAAATGGCACAATGTGTACTATCCATCTATGATAATCTTACCTGCAATTACATTGTCCTTCATTTCCATATTCCTCATTCAACTTTGAGTATCAAAACCACATTGTCGGGGCTACCGGAAATTTTCTAACGGACTTCATCAAGGTTTGACATCAATATCTAAGGGTTGACATTAATATCCAAGATCACTCTCCAAGGGTTGACATCAATGAAAACTAATTGTCCAACATAACATTGTAATTTGTTAACCTTGGGACAAAGCCCATTGATTCCTAGTAACTAACTCTAGTGTGATGTCAACATCTTTATTAGTGAAAACCTTTGCAATGATCCTCTAAATCACTTATATAGAGAGATATTATTTAACAATGCTTAATGTTATTTGTCATTCTTCCTTTAATAATTAATGTTGCAAACATAACACATTTTTCTTGTTTGTAAAATATATCTTACAAAAAAATATACTAAAAAGGACGGAAGAGTATATGCATATGAGATAATATCCTCTTCCTTAGAGAAACAAGCACTGAAAGAAATTCATAATACTCAACTAGGTCCAAAGACGTGCATCTTCTATCAATGGAGCTCCTTTGGTTAGAAGTTGAAGATGAACTTCATCCCGCCACATAGAACAAAAAGGAATACAATGATCTAAGATCATAAACAAGAAGTGTCTTAAACCTAATCTTACAAAGAATAACTAAGGTTGTAATCCTCAAATAATTCCAAATCCCTTCAAGTGTAACTTTAATAAATAAATAAATAGTTTCCTTCTCCTAAACTTTCATTATCATTTCTTAAAAATTAAAACTTATTAAAATTGTAAAACTCAGATCCATGTTATTTATCACATGTATACCAAGAAATCCAAATTAGGGATTTCTACTTTTATCAATGTGGGAGGAAATGCCAGAAAATGGTTTAGTTAATATTTTGTATTAAAGAGAACAAACATGTTTTTCTTGCGAAATGGGAGAGGGAGAGTGGACAATAATCACACAAACAAAAATTGTGATGCACTCTCTTCTATTTCACAATAAAATAGAATACATATCAATAATGTCTCAAGATAGACAACTACCTTGATCTATTGGTTGATCAAATCTCTCAACAACACACCAATATAGGAGGCATCTAGTTAGAGAGAATCTCTCAAACCAACTAGTTCCAACAACCTCCTACAACCTAGAAACAAACTCCTTCTCATAGAGACTAGAAACTCTACCAATTCATGACCAATAACTCAATAATTAAACATTAGTACACACATAAGACAAGTAGGGAGATACATTTCCCAACACTCCCCCTTAATGATTACTTGTATTAACCTCCATTAGGTCAGGTATTCATCATATCCAAGTCCTCTTGAATTGAAGCACCTCTTGATCAACAAAGTTTATATGTGGTCCAACCTGGTACTTTCACTTCGTACCTTGATCATGCATCCATCAAACTACCAAAGTCCATATAAAGGAATAACAATTCACCGAAATGCACGGGTACCTAACCATTGCATCTATTGGCATGATAGGATGTCCTTCATATGCATGGTTCATTCAACGTCTTGATGAACTCCCCCTAAAAACAAACTCAATGTTTCGAGGAACCTCCAGAATCTACAACCTACATGGTCCACCCATGGAGCATTCAGTTGACCCGTGACTTGGACCACTCCTAGTGTTAAATACTATACTAGAGGTTTATGCACTAAAGCATTGGGGACACATGACAAAGGAGTATGCATGTCTATCCAGGTATTATAGTGATATGCCCTTTACACATTACATAAACAAAGGTACATGCATTACATATAGTCCATCTCACAGAGATACCAGGTACATAATCAAACATTTAAAGGACTAATACATCATTAAATTACATCATAGACTTGTTGTAAATACAATGCGTGACTCATACTACTGCATGGTCATGAGTCATTTTATTCAACACAATTCAAACTTTTACCTTGTTTGTCCATGAGCACTTCTACTTTTGTTGCTTCTGCACCATTGCCATCTCTCAATTATCTGACTTATGTTGTTGACTTATACTATTGTCATTAGCCTCCCTTGGACTAACTCTCTGTTGAACTCAGAACATTATCTTTGTTCCTTGATGTAGGAGTATCGCCAGCAAAGCACAAGTGTGGAAGCCAGCTGGGCACACTAGCGCATATTTTGAAACATTTTGAATTTCAAAAGATCAATGTATTAATGTAATATCTGACAAAACTTTTTGAGTTATGAATATCTTTAATGATCGGAGGCTGAGCCATCACATATGGTCGATGGGGAATGTATTTTGTTTTATGAATCGGATCGTCATACAGATCTGGAGCTTGCGCTCTTATCTGTCCGACTCGATATTTATTGTAATAAGTGTTAAGTAGTTGATAGCATTCAATTCCATTAGGATAGCGTAGAGTAGTTGGAGGAAAAGGCTCGAAGAGAACCTCTTTGTATAAATCTTTTTAATATTTCCCAGTAGAGGTTGTTGATAGTTATTGTGGGAAGGCTGCTAATAGAAGATAGTCGGTTGAAAATGTATGAATGTATTTAAGCTTCAGTTGGATGAATATAACAGAGGAATATTGTCCCAAATGTGTGTTGATTATGTGTCTATCTGAATGAGCGAATGGTATACTTTATGTTATTTTCCAATACTCCGTTATTTCTTGTTCTTATATATATGACTACATTTTCTTTGTTGAATGTATGAGTCATTGTGAGTAGTAGATAAGTTTCAATTGTTTCTCTTCTTTGAGCAAGTGCAACGTGTGCATAGTGTCCACAAGGAGTGCGTGACCGAGTCTGTTTTGACTCGAAAGCTCATAAGAGATAATGAGAACTTGTATGGTGTGCAAGGAGTGCATTGACGTCCGCAAGGAGTGCATGACATAGTTTTCAAAATTGAAAGCTCAGGAGGGATAGCTGGATTACCATATATTACATCTTCTGTGTAATGTTGTCTTCAAAGAGTAGTCGCAATGAGTGAGAGGCCATCCACAAGGAGAAGTTGAGTTGTGAATGAGAATCTGTTGCAAGGTTTGCATAGATCGAGATTCAACTAAGTGTTGAAGGAAGTGTTCAGATAAACCCAAGAAAGTTAAAGCTCAGGAGGGAGAGTGGTAGAATTCTTCAAGGAGAGAAGTCCCTGAAGTCTTCATCCAATACAATGGACAAGATTCATTCTCAGAGGGAGACGAATGACTCCAGACCATCAGATATGGTAAATTTATGAGGAGGATAGCCATGAAATGTTTCGTCACTTCATAGTTCAGCAAGTTTGAAGACTTGACGAAAGCAGAGTCGTGAAGTCTGAGCTCACAATTCAATCTTTACAGTTGATTGCAGAAGAGAATGTCGCAACGTATTAAGGAGTTAAGAATCGGAAGATCGGAAGCTTGTGTGCAGAAGGACTAGAGTTTCATGAGGTCAAAGTCCAAATCGTAGTGGGGCCAATGAATCTAAGGAGACACGTGGCAAGAGTTTGGAAACTCTGAGGAGAGAGATTTGGGAAAAGGTGAGAGAAGGATTCGGGATATCCTTGAAGTCCGAACCACGAAGATATAGACTCACGATCATAGTCGTGGTCACTTGTGGAAGAGACATGTGTGTGTGGGTAGAGTAGTTTCAAGTGCCCATAGGGACCCAAGGAGTCACTCTGACTCAGTATTTCCAATGATCCAAGACCGGGAGGTCAAGCAACCCTTTGGAGGGAAGGGGGTTTGTGCTAGGAGTGGTATCAGAGAAAGTACAAAATTGAATTATGTAGGGAGAGAGGTAAACTGATATCAGAAGGAGAGGTATCAGAAGTGTCAACACAATGCCTCCTAGAAGATGTGCAGAGACACCCGTAGCCAATAGATCTATGGAAAGGGAAATGATAGAATTACGTGCGAGGCTAGATGCCATGGAGACAACACAAAGGAGAGCACCTGATGCTGGAGACATCAGCGAGGTAGAAAATCAAGAGGTAGAAGTTGAAGAAGCTGTAGCTGAGGATGCTACAAAATAATGCTTGTTGAAAGCGGTTGTCAAATTGGGTGCCAGAGCGAATATTGACATCCCTATGTATGAAGACAATTTAAACACAGAAGAATTGTTTGACTGGATACGAGCAATGGATAAGTATTTCAACTATGAGGATGTTGAAGAAGAGAAAAAGGCAAGACATGTTGTCACTAGGTTGAAAGGACATGCAACACTATGGTGGGATGAACTACAGGCCGACATGAGGAGAAAATGAAAACAAAATATCAAGAGTTGGGATCGAATGGTAGCCAATCTTAAGGAAAAATTCATACCCAAGGATTACCATATTAGTCTAATCAGGAGGATGAAAAACCTGAGACAGAGAGGATTGACTATGAAGGAGTACACAGAAGAGTTCTATAAGTTGAACATTAGAGTTGGACACAGAGAGAGAGAGATGAAGAGAAAGTTTCTAGGTACATTAATGGCCTAATATATGATATCCAGTACGAAATCAGCATGGTGACAGTCAGGATAGTAGAGGATGTGTATCAAATGGCACTGAAAGTAGAAGAGAAGTTGGCTAGGAATAAAAGTAAAAAAAACAGAGGTCGAAGTTTGAATAGAGGCAAGGGAATTGCCCAGGATAAAGAATAGAATCCCAAGGATGAGGCGGAGAAACCACATAGTCACTCTGAGAGAGGAGGAAGTTTCCGAGGAAGACAGGGTGGTGGTAGAAGTTCTTTTCCTAGAGGAAGAGGAAGAGGTAAAGGAGGAGAAGTGGTATGTTATGCCTATGGAAAGACATGACATATGTCTTGGGATTGTCCCGAGAGGAAGAAAGGAGGTGATGCTCACATCTCAAAAGTGCAAAAGCGATATTTTGAGGCAGAAGGTGCAGAGGATGGGAAATCCTTGATGATGAAGAAGGTTCTTTTGAATCAGAAGCCAGAAACTGAAAATCCAGCGCAAAGGAACAATTTCTTCAGGACAGCTTGCAAAACGAAGGACATGATTTGCAAGGTGATAATTGAAAGTGGGAGCACTGACAACTTAGTATCCACAGAGATGGTGGAGAAGCTAGAGCTAGAGAGGACTGCACATTTGACACCTTATAAAGTCTCATGGTTGTAGAAAGGTCATCAGGTAACAATCACTTAACAATGCCTGGTTAATTTCAAAATAGGAGGATATAGAGATGAGATTCTATGTGATGTGATTCTCATGGATGTTTTTCATGTTTTGTTGGGGAGACCTTGGAAATATGACAATAATGTTATTCATGATGGGAGGAGAAATACTTACACCTTAGAGAAGAATGGTAGGACACACATGTTGCTACTAATTGAAGAAAAGAAGGTTAAGGATGAAGCCAATGTGAGCATACTTCTCATGAGTGGGAAGGAACTCCTGAATGAAGTAAAGAAGAAACATGAGATGTAGTTTTCTATAGTGAGGAAACTGAGGGTTATCCTTACTAGTACTTCACTGGAATATTTGCCTGAGGAAGTTCAGGAACTGTTAGAGAATGTTATTGATATTGTAGTAGATGAGTTTCCAAACTCGTTGCCACCTATCAGAAGTATCAACCATCACATTGACTTGATACCAGGAGCAAGCCTGGAAAATAAAGCAGCGTACAGGTTGAAACCTCAAGAGAATGAGGAGGTGAAGAGACAGGTTCAGGATCTGTTAGACAAAGGGTTGGTCAGAGAAATCTTGAGTCCATGTGCAGTGCCAACTATATTAAGTTCAAAGAAGGATGGAGGATGGAGAATGTGTACGGACTCAAGGGCCATCAACAAGATCACCATCATATACATATTTCCATTACCAAGGATGGATGACTTGATGAATTGCCTGAGTGGAGCCAACTATTTTTCAAAAATAGATTTGAAAAGTAGATATCACCAGATCGGGATGAGGGAAGGTGATGAGTGGAAAACAACATTCAAGACAAATGAGGGGTTATATGAATGGCTTGTTATGCCATTTGGCCTAACGAATGCCCCAAGTACTTTTATGAGACTGATGAATGAAGTGTCAAAGGATTTCATTGGTAAGTTTGTGATTGTATATGTGGATGATATACTGGTTTTTAGCAAGACTAAGGAGGAGAACTTGAGACATTTAACATTGGTGATGAGGAGGTTGGCAGTTGCAGCAAGAGAAGTTGTTGATTAATCTGAAAATGTTCTCTTTCATGAAAACATAACTCATTTACTTGGGTTTTGTCATTTCTTCAAATGAATTGAAGATGGATCCCAAAAAGGTGAAAGCAATTAGAGAATGGTCATCATCGAAGAATATTTTTGAGGTAAGAAGCTTCCATGGATTAGCAAGTTTTTATCGGAAGTTCATCAGAAATTTTAGTGGGATTAGCACTCAAATGATGGATATAGTGAAGAAAAGACACAAGTCTTTCAAATGGACAGAAAAGGCTGAGAGGAGCTTCAACATATTGAAGGAGAAAATAACTGAACAACTGATTCTGGTTTTGCCGGATTTCAAAAAGACATTTCAGGTAAGATGCGATGTGAGTGGAGTTGCAATTGGAGTGGTCTTAAGTCAAGACAAAATACCTGTTGCATATTCAACGAGAAGCTGAATGAAGCTAAAAATAAGTACTCCACATATGACAAGGAGTTATATGCCATAATACAAGCCTTCAAAAAATGGAGACATTATCTTGTACCGAAGAAGTTTTTTTTTTATAGCGATAATCATGCTTTGCAATTCATAACCAGACAAGAGAAGTTAAACCAAAGACATGCTAAATGGATAGAGTTTATGAAAAAATTCACTTTTGTAATTAAACTTATTTATGGAAATGCTAACAAGGTTGTTGATGCATTGAGCAGGAGAATTTTGATTCTGCATGAATTTCAAGTCAAGACCATGGGGTTTAACCACCTTAAGGAAATGTACCACAGTGATCCAGATTTTGGAGAGGCATATGATGCATGTGCGAATCCTGTGCTCAGAGATAGAAGGCAATGAACCGAATATCTAATTCAAGATGGGTTATCGTTCAAAGGATGCCAGTTGTGCATACCAAGATGCTCGATGAGGGAGAATTTGTTGAAGGAAAAGCATAGTGGAGGTCTAGCCAGACAATTTGGCCATGACAAAACATTTTCTCAATTAGTCGGTTCATATTATTGGCTAGGTATGAGAGTAGAGGTGAAGAGATTTGTGAATAATTGTAATATTTGTTAGTATGTCAAGGGAAAGAAGCATAAAAATGGGTTGTATCCAGGGGTGATTTTAAGAACCCCCCCTAAATTTATATGTATAATAAATGGGCGAATCCCCATGATACATAGGAAATATTGAAGGCTATTTTATCAATAATATAATATGTATATATAATTTTTTGGCGAATCTTTTAGTCAATTATATAATCTTCTAAAAATTTGGCGAATATTTCACTGAACTATAAACTCTTGTAAAATCTTGGCGAATCTTTCATTGATATTGTAGATGCCCCAAGGTGAGAATTATCTAGGTAGATGATACCCCAAAAAACATCCATTAGATTTTATAAACTACAAGTAAATCTTGTTCTAGGTGTAAGATCCAATTTACAATAATTAGCATAGACAAATTAACTAGTGAATAGATAGACAATGAGTAAACTTCTCAGCCCAATATGTCAAACAACTATGACTTTATTATCAAGTGCTCATCTGCCACACATTTGGGATGTGAGAATGTAACTAGCATTTGAATGTGTAACATCCAAGTTCAAGATTCCTAGTTTATAAAGAGAACTTAGTGAGAAAAGAGCAGTGTAAAAGTCATCTATATATAAACCTATTGGCTTCACATTTGAGCATTCTTATTCTGATACCCTAAATTCATAAATTAATTCATTAGGTTTCATTAGGTATATTCTC
>ML808548.1:88114-123089 GCA_009831015.1 Picea engelmannii | reverse complement strand
TGGCTATACCTTTTTATCAATATAATTATGGATCCGCAGTGTATTTTATGGCGGCCATATCTTGCAAGTCTTGATCATCCAAGCATAGGAATGCCTGCCTTGGGTTTGAAACATGTCATAATATTTGTTGGATGTTTGTGTGTAGCTTCTGTCAGGTTCTCTGTGTCTATACCCTTGCTTGAAAGTCTACAAAGCATTTCAGTTATCAGTTCTTATCTTTTAACTCCATACTTTGGGGGGCAATCTGTTACACATCAAAATTACTCACTTCGATAGTGTCGCAAGTGTCGTCATCGTAAGTGTTGCATTTTTCTCACAAGTGTCGCAAGTGTCAAGGAAAGCATACTGTCATGATGCCTATGTCGTGCCTATAACGACATTAAGAAGACACTTAAAATGCCTCAAACACTTGATTTGAAGGAAGAGGAATGGTTAACTGAAGTTAAGTACCTCTTTCCACCTGAAAGAAGCATTCAATCTAAGGTTTTAGAAGAGAGTGCTCCCCTATATCACTCTTAGGAGTGTTGGCGCTCCCCTATAAGGTGCTAGGGAGTGTTATAACACAAAACAACCCTTCTAAAAGAGCGCTATGGATTTTGATAGTGCTAGTGCCCCCCTTAAGCCTACTCAGGAGCGCTATAGCGCTCTAATGGCCCTTTTGAGGGAGAGATGCCTATTCTAGGCAGTAGTTAAGTTGTTGAGATGAACGGGGGAAAGATCCTTTCATTCTTGGAAGGCAGTTGGATTCGAATCCCTAGTCCAACCATGATCTTAGGGTAGATCCTTAACTGAAGGAGGAAAATCCTCAACTTATACCAAGGATATCTCAATTGGTTTAGCCTCTCCAAGGCTATATAAACAAGATTTCTCATGGTGAGAGGGGGATGGAAATGAAGAATGATACCAGACTTATGATTTCATAAGTGGTGCTGAAACAGAGGTGATTTTGAAGCAAGAGACCTATGATCTCGTAGGGAACAATCAGTGAAGCCATCATCATTCTGATCATGGATCTTTCGAGTAAGGGTTGGACAAGGAGGACTTGGAAGAACTGCTGCAATTCATCTATGGTTGTAAGTAATGTTTCGTCCTCATTAATATGATTTTCTTGGCCTGTTTCTTTCTAATTCATGTTCAATCTCACAAGAATTTGTCTCTTTAGTAGATAGATCTATTTAGGGCTAACCTTGATAGAGTAGGAAGTGGTCGTACTTTGTTTGTCTACAAGATTCATCGAGGAGCGAAAGATTGGAGCTCAACTCGGAGCGTGCAGGGACAAACGTCGATTAAAGGTACTTCTCTACTCCTTCCTTCTCACACACTAGTCCACCTAGATCTAAAAGGAAGTCAGTGACCATGATAAGCACTTTCTGTCTTAGAGTTAAGAGTCTATCTCTTTGAGGAGATCTACCTGTCTGCAGGGAGATTTTCCTTCAACACTTTTTCATAAAATAGTTTGACAGGACCGAAAAAGTGATAAATTACCGCCCATCAAACATCTTATTCAAATACTTTTACGAGCGTGAACAAAACAAGATCACTCGGCCATCTTTTCATTTTTAAGGATCCTGAAAAGAGCTTAAAGGATACTCTTGTGGGTGTTCGTCGTTTTCATGTTACCATGACGAGTACAAAAAGATGAGAGAAAGTATACTTGGTTACATTCTCATTGATTTACGAGCATGAGAAAGAACAAAGACTAATCTCGGTAACTTATTCTCATGTATTTATGAACATGAGAAAGAACAAAGACTAAGCTCATGTTTGTTTTCATTTTTACGCAAGATTTAAAACAAAACAAAACTGTGCTTGGACCTGGTTTCATTTTTACGCAAGTTTGAACCATAGGAGACTATGCTTGGACCTGGTTTCAGTTTTACACAAGCTTGAACCACAAGAAACTATGCTTGAGGTAAGTGGTTTCATTTTTACACAAGCTTGAACCATAGAAAACTATGCTTGGACTTCCCAACGCATAACACATGGATGGTTGGTACTTAGCCCCCAACTTAAGAAGCTAGTGGCTCAACTTCAGAATGAAGTCCAGAGGCTGAGGAAAATGCTCCCCAAGCTTCGTTTCATCCAACTGCAAAGGAGAATGAAATGAAGCTTCAAATACTAGATGAAGGACTTGACTCAAATAGAGAGGGGGAAGTCTATTTCATTTTTTAACGAGCTTGACACAGAAACAAGAACTATGCTCGTAACCTCTGTTTCATTTTTTAACGAGGTTGCCACAAAGACGAAAAAACTATCCTTGTAAGTGGTTTCATTTTTTAACAAGCTTGAAATCAAAAAACCATGCTCAAGTCTAGTTTCATTTTTTAACGAGCTTGAAATTAGAAAATCATGCTCATAGACCTCTGTTTTCATTTTTTAATGAGGTTTCCATAGAGATGAAAAAAATATCCTCGATGGCACTCTTCTTGATCATGGATTCCAATAGGATAATTCTCCAGAATGAAACCATGTCAAGGGACAAAACTCGATCATGGCTTCGAAGAGGTCTTCCCTGGAAGGAAGAAACACACTCTGGAAGGACACCATGTCGAGGGTCGTGACAAGAGTAAAGAGATCATGCTCTAACAACCCTATCGAAGAGATCACCATGTCAACTACTGAATCTAAGTCATCAGAAGTTGAAGTCATGGGCAACAACGCCACATAATTGACTTGTGGCAGGGGCGATACCGTCTGCATATAAGAACCATTTAGGGAGGCAATCCAGGCGGGGTCAATGAATGAAAGTTGATCAACAGTCACAATTCATCCATCGTGAGGGAAATATATCACATGAAAAAGAGTGGACATAATAGTTTTCATGGCATAGACATAATTCCACCCAAGAAGTAAAGTGAAATCTAAGGGATCTGGGACTACCATGACATCAATGAAGACAGTTTTCCCTCCCAAAGTTACAGGAAACTAAGGAAGGGTCCCTAAAGGTTGACTAGTTCTTCTGTTAAAAGATAAAAAATTCTGTGTAACTGGCGCAAGTGGAGGATAACCCAAATCTTTCCAAGCAATAGAGGACAAAATACTATCTGACGAACCTTCATCTATCAATGTCTAAGGAATGTCTAGACCACAAACCTGCACTGTAATCTAGAAAGGAATGTGAGAGGGAAGACGAGGTCCAGTTATCACACCCCAATCAAAATGGAAGGCCTCATAACTTGGAGGGGGTTCCACGAGAGAAGAAGGAATGCCCCCCGGCACGGTATATTCTGTATCAATGAGAAAAACATGGGCAGTATCGGGTTTACTCTCTAGTGGGAGAGTAGGATCGACTGATGGAGAGATAAAATCAACCACTTGGGTTTCATTCTCCAAGGGGAGAATGGGGTCGACAAGTGGGAACAGATCGACTTTTTTAGTTTTACTCTCTGAGGGGAGAGCGGGATTGATCAAGGAGGGTATTGGATCAACCACTTTGTCAACTGGTTCAACTAAGGACGTGACCAGATTGATGACATGCTCAACCAGATTGATCGGTGAAGGGACCAGAGTGATCATTCCATCAACTAGAGGCGGGTTGAGAGAAAGATTGTGATAAGCAATTGGGAGTTGAGGCTATGAAACAGTCACGTCTTCCAGTAATTTCAAGGCTTCTTCCATATGAGGGAAAAGGTGAGTGAGATGACTCCCTTTGCATAACATGCACGGGAACTTGACTCTACTTTTCTTCTTCCCAACGATATCTTGACTAGTCGACGAGAAGTCATCAACATGTTGTTCAGAGGCTAACGACATGGGTTGGTAAGGATGTGTAGACCATGCTTCTATAACCTTGGATAGACCAGGGCATTCCTTAAGAAGATGGCTACCTTTACAAATCCTGCAAGGGTACTTGGGCTTACGAGTTGTTTGGGTGATCTTGACATCATCAACACTCCCAGCATGATTAACAATAACTGGTTGCTTTCCAACATGTTTGACAGTGGTTGGAGGTTTTGACCCTTGTTTATCTTTCTTCTTCTTAATATTTCTTTTATTGTTCTTCTATTCACCGAGTTACTAGATTTCAGAACTTTCACTCGATGAAGAAGATGAAAATGAAGGCGACCTTGCAAGCGAAGAAGGTGAATAAGACCTTACTGGTGAATAAGGTGAAGGATCAACATGAGGTTGATGTTCTTGGGGGGAAGTGCTTATGACCGAATCACTTACTGCATTCGGGATTACCTGAGTGGAAAACAACCATACCGGTAATCCAATTGTGAGACCTGGAAGGCTTAAAGTAGATATGTGAGGAGGACCAATGTTTCTGTAAGAAGGAAAAACAAAAGGTTCCCCTGGAAAAGGGGTTCCTTCATTGGTCATTCCGGGAACTAATTCCATTAAAAAAAAAATCCAATCTAGAGTCTGTTGACGACAGAAGTCACTCCTGGATTGCTAGCAGGAGCAGAGCTTGACGCCCATCAGTTTTATGTCACAGTGGTTTTTAATGGGTGATCAAATGGACAGAGACTCAGGGAGATGTCACTCTAACTGAGAGACTGGGTCCGGCATGTAAGAAACAAAGGAGGTATTGATCTAACTTCAATCAGTGGGTTGATTAAAGGGTGAACAGGTGGAAGAATTGATAAGAAGAGTGAACAAACTACTCCAGGCAACAAGCTTGCAGCAATCTGTAGAAGAAAAACCCTGAACACAAGATCCTCTGGTTCAGGGCTTCGAGATACTGAAAAGGGACTTGACTGGATTCTCCAATTCCAAGTCGTTCAACGTTAGGAAAATCACAAGGACTGATTAGAGATGATGCAATTGTCACAGTGATCAAATTCTACACCATCCTATAACAGTTACAACTCGACTGGATTCTCCAATTTCGAGCTGCTCTAACACAGTTTGAACAAAGACATGAAAGAAACTGACATTCATAAGGCAAGAAGTCTCAAGAGTTCATACATAACCAGAGATAACAATGCTTCATTAAAGCTTTACAACCGGGAGCCTTGCTCAACTGTCGATCCTTTACAAAATGGCAAAAATGCCTACATATAGCCAAAACAAAACAACAACAGTGGAAACGAGAAGCTGCATTAAAAACTTTGCGTCTGCATGTCTTCTGACAGTCTGTGCATGCAGACTCTGGATGATCGTGCACTTATGACAGACGCAATGGGACTCCTGACTGTCCTGCAGTGGTTTGACAAACGCAATCTCCGTCAGGAAGGAATATCAGTATTCTTGTATGCTTGGTCCTTTCCTGGCCTTCTATTTATGGAAGAAGACAACATTCAACCACGTTCACGGAAATAATAACTGCTTCCTTGGGATTGGAAACGGCCTCGGTCAACTCTACCCTCTCGGACATGGAAGACCCCTCACGCTGCCACCTGGAACAGTTAGATATTCTGATGGATAAGGCATGGAGGAACTGGCACGCTTGACGTGGAAGGGGAAAGGGAGGTGATGGCATCAACACTGTGAGGGTGAGATGAGAGGTGATGAGGTGGTAGAAGATAAGAGGGTCTAAGGATGGGTGCGATAGAGAAAGGATGTCATGGAAGGGAGCGAGACACATGGTAGGGGACGAGGAGGCTCGGAAGGTGAGGAAGGGCTAAAGGGAGCGAGCCTCATCGCATAGCCAGGAGGAGAACAAATGGCAAGGGGGAGGATGGTACAAAATATTACACGACAGGAAAAGGGGCCCACGTTGGTTAAACGCAAAAATATAGAAGGTTCCAGAATACAATGTGCGCCGCTGATCTGGGCGCTCTAATCACAGCCGTCGGAGAGATGCGTCCCCGATTCTGAACCCCCCCCCCTCTGCTTAAAGGTAGAAAGGTGGGGGGGGTATGGAATCACCTTGCGCACCATTGATCCGGGCACTCTAATCCCATCCGTTGAAGAGGTGTGCCCCCGATTTCGGACCCCCCCCCTCTACTTAAAGGTAGAAAGGCAGGGGGGCTCTGGAATCCAATGTGCGTCGTTGATCTGGGCGCTCTAATCCCTGTCGTCCAGATCTGATTTCTATTTAAACACAGACGCGTTTTCATCCTGAACTTAGGACAAGTGGGTTTTTAACCCATTCCTTTGCATTTTACCCCCCTTTAAGCCCAATGTGCTCGAGTTTCATCGATGGATGGACGACTGAGAGGACCTCGGTGCTTCCAACGTGAAAATCACGAATGGCCCCACTCATGGCTCAACTATTGCGCCGTGTGTCCTCCATTGCCAGGATAGCTTGATGTGGCCAGGTGCTAGGACCATAGGCTTAGCCTCAAAGGTGCTTATCGACATTTCGGGGTTCGGGGTTTCAAGATGTGAGATGACGAGGGACTTTTACCCTTCGAATTCCTGAATGCCGATACGCCGACGTGACTAGATCTTGCGCCACGCGTTACTGGATCGGACGATCCATATTTAGTCTTGAAATATAGGTGCTTTATTTGAAACTATATATTGGTTAACTTGGTAGCCCCGATATCTCGATGACTGTTGATCTGTTCTTATGGATGAATCCGGGCTGTTGACAACGTAATTTCACCCGCTTATTTGATTGGAAGTCGTAAAACGAGATTTTTCCATGCTGTGCTCGGGCGCTTCTCATGTAACTGGAAGACCCGAATGCTCTCGAGCCCAAGACAAGAATTATCACTAATAGAGTCAACTAGGGAGAACGAACAACACACACTAAAAATCTAGTAAGAAAGCAAGCAAACAAAACCTTCTGACAATGAACGCACTAGTTGGTGATGAAATCCAACGTCATGAGAACAAAGTAAGAAGGGGATGAGATAGAGTGGGTGGGAAAGTTACGTTGACGACCTGCTTAATGGACTTACACCCTGGGGCAAGCTCCCACACATAATCGTGGGTACACCCTCCAAGGAGCGCGAGTGAGTTTGGCCAACGTCGATTCCAGGTACCGTGAAGACTTGCCCCTCCACAGTCACCTTGTGTAAAGACCCTAAAGAGATAGGACACTAAGGTTACCAATCACTATAGTGATGCCTGGGGAAGCAGTTGACAGTCTGATCCACGTGCAAGGGTAGGGTATCTATCCCAAAATAAACTTGAAAGGCTTCCACTCATCATTGTGGGTATACCTCTCAAGCGACCCCCATAATACGGGCAACCTCTATACCAAGACCAAAAAAGCAGGGTGAGTAACTCTACCAGTCTTAATGTGACCTCGTGATTGACCCTCATGTTAGAAGGGCTTCCTAGGACAAAATGTAATAAGTGGATTTAATTGCTCCCTAACTCAAGTTTCTATGTTTGTTTTCAACTTTGGAAAGTTATGTTTCACACCTATTCCAAAGCCCTAAAACTAATCTAATGTAGGTTTTCTACCAGAAAAGATAAAAATGTCTAATCAATTTTTATAAGAACTTTATTTTATGGTTGTTGTTACTCAATAGTAAAATGGCGTGAACAATATGGTGTTTTGACCGACTCAAAAATTATGCAAAGAGATGAAGATGCAATCTTTTCATTTCGATGAAAGCTATGCTACGAGAAGGAAAAACATTTATCATTCCCATATGCATGATGTCCCAAAATTTATTAAACTCATCGATATAAAGATTCTCAAGAAATAAGAAAAAGGTATTGTATACCAATGCACGATACATGCCCCCCCTCGGCCATGAGGGGGGAAATTTTTCGGAATTTAAGACCAAAAAATGCCAAGAATCATGAAATTTCACTACTTCAAATGCAAGGATGCCCCCAATCTAATATAAAGCAAGAAATTAAATCTTTTTGTATCAAAAATTTCACTAAAAGAAATAATGAACTTTCTTAAAACAAAGAAACCCAAACTAAATTTTTTCTTTTAAAGTGAACTATTCAGAAGAAATCTGATCTTTCCCTAAACAATTCTAAAGAAAACACACTCTTTGTAATTGAAAGACACTCAAAGCAAGAGATTAATCCTTCAAAAGAAAACAAAGACAATATGGCTAAAAAGAAATCAAAGAATGTCAAGCAGACTGTAAACAGATCAATATAGGCTCCAAAAGCTCAATCCAGCTAATAAAAAAAAAGCTAGGCATCAAAAATACAGGAAGACCTAATCCAAAATTTTCACAAGTGAGTTCGTAGGCCGGCAGTGTATTATAGTGCGAGAATCTAGGATTCTCACAGGCTGGAAAAAGGTTGACTGCGAGGGGTTCACACTGGATTGAACACCAGGGTGCAAACTCAGGTGATTCTCGCAGGCCACTAAAGGGTATAGTGCGAGAATGCCTGTAAACAAGCAAAAATTGGAAAAAGGGAAAAACTTTAGAGAGAACTTCTGGACCCAAGGAGTCAGTGAGGGTATCCTCAAGACTCAAAGATTGATGGGAATGAGAAATTGTAGGTCAAGAACAAATGGACAAGCAAAAACCGATAAAAACCACTAAAAAATGGGTATCATCCCCAGTGGAGTCGCCAATTTTGTTATTGGAAAAATCAATAGGTGCAGACACTAAGTAATCTCCCTAGATCCACCTAGATCTAGAACAAAACACACCAGAACATGACGCTTTCCTTAAGTTTTAGATATTGAATTTACTAACTAAAGAGGGATATGTGACATACTGTTTAAACACCGCTTCCTCTCGCTATCACCATCCTAGCTTCGTTCCAACAATCATACAATGATGATCCTGCAAAAGAACGCAACCAACCAAAGTGATAGTAATAGCATAAACTCAATATAAACCTATGCATGTGATCAAGGAGTCATACAATAAAACAAAACAAGCTTTATAGGAAAGAATCATATTACTGTATCATATTAAATGTGAAAGAGGGATTACAACCATGGACTTGATGTTGTAAGGTCCCTTCCAATTGTCCTTCGTTTCCCACACACTTCCATTCCAATAATTATGAGAGCATAGATCTGATAATATTCACAATCTATCTTGACAAAGGCAAAACTCAAAGCCACTCCAACCAAACTAATAATTCCAAGCCAAATCCAACTTAGACAAGCTAACTTTCTCCATGAGAGCTCCTCTCCATTTATAAGTTGAAGAGGATAAGGTGAGGAGGTTAGGATGATCCCACCAAATCATGAAAGCGAGTAAGATCCAAACCATTCAGATGCCACCTCACCATGGAAGTTACTCCTTCTAGGAGATTCGAAAAAACACTCATTTTTCCCACGTGTAATCATTCTCGCACCCTGCCTATAGAGCATCCTGCGAATAGTTCGCACCCTAAGTGTGGGAAACCTATGAGAATCAAGCATTATGGCACCCTAATACATAGGCAACCTACGAGCTTCCTTTTTATAGGGTTTTTACAAAGGAAAATGCAACTTTTTTTCTCAGAAAAAGTTCTTCTCTCTTCTTTCTTCAGGAACTTAGGCCATTGACCCTTCTGAAGGCAACACATACGTTTACATCATTAATGGTCATAGGGATGATGAAAATAATGTGTAACAAGGATATAGGGAGACTAACCATCTCATTGCAAGTTGAAGCTTGCACTCAAGCAATATAAGTTGTCTTTCACTATGTACTGAAGAAAAAGAGCTAGTAGCCTCATCTGAGTAGTTGCTCAGATAAAATATGATGTAACTGAAGTAGCTTGCTTGCTTTACATCCAAAAGAAGAAGAAGAGGCTTTTCCCTTTATGGGTTTCCTCATAAATATTTTGTGTCTCTATCCATTTCATGTGATTGATGGTTACTGATTCATTTTCACTGAGACAAAATATTTAGTAGGTTTTAAGATGCATTAAAGAAATAATCTATGTTAAAGAGATAAAAGTTTTATTGTGTATACAACTTTCCAACAATAGGTATCAAAGAATGTTACTTCAGAACTCAGTTTAATCTCTGGAAGTTTGGTCCTTTATGATGGATAAGAAATCTGAATTTAAAAAACATGGTATACCTCTATTTGATGAACATAACTATGCCTTTTGGAGTATCGGGATGAAATTGTTTTTGCAAGCTCAAGGAGTAGATGTTTGACAAGCTGTGATGAATGAATATAGTGTTCCAGCAACCATTCCAACAGATGTTGAAGGTAAGAAACTTTATGAAAGAAATTCCAAATCTATGTATGCAATTCTTGGAGCTTTAGCAGGGTCAAAATTTATTAAGGTTATGCACTATGTGTCAGCAAAAGAATTATGGGACAAGCTGAAAAATGTTTATGAAGGAGATACTAAGGTGAAGAATGCTAAGTTTCAGTCATATAGGAGTCAATTTGAAAGTTTAAAAATGGAAGAATCTAAAGATATAACAACTTACTTCCTTCGTATTGATGAAGTAGTTAATACCATTAGAGGTCTAGGTGAAGAAATTTAAAGTGCTATTATTGTACAAAAGGTACTTAGATTTCTACCAGTAAGATTTGATCCAAAAATATCTGCTTTAGAAGAAAGAACTGATCTTGCTACTTTAGAAATGGATGAACTACATGGGATACTAATAGCATATGAGATGAGGAACTTTAGTGATAATTCTGCCAAGAAAGAATCAACCTTCAAGGAAGCAAAGAAGGACAAGAAAAAGGCTGAAGCAAAAACCAACAACTATGGGGATTCAGAAGGGGATATGGAAGAAGCTAATTTTGTCAAAAATATGAAAAAGGGTACTGGAAAATACAAAGGTAAGCTTCGTGTTAAATGCTTTGGTTGTGGTAGAATAGGACATTTTTCTTCCAAGTGTCCTTTCAATAAGCATTCTGATGGTGAAGAAGAAAGCAATAGAAAGAGTAAAGAATACAAGAACAAGTACAAGAAGTATTTTCAAAGAAACTCATATAAAAAGAAAAGTCTATTTATTAAAGATGCTAGTGACTCTTCAGAATCAGATGAAAGTGATGGTAGCTCAGATATAAGACTGTTTATGGCTATAGAAAATCATAATGATAAAGTTAATGAAGAAGAAGAAGGTGAATTTGATTTGGAAGCTGAGCTTGTAAGTGCTTTGACTAAACTTAGAAAGGTAAGAAAAGAATGTAAACATTTCAAAGAAGAAATTAAGAATATTGAAAATGAGATACAAAAATCTAACAAGATGATAAAAAACACTGAAACTATGATAATTGATTTAAAGCTCAAAACATAAGAAGCTAGAGTAACTAAGGAAGCACTAAACAATTTGCTTGTAGAAATGTAAAAAGAAAATGATGATCTGAAACTTGAAGTTGTTTCATTAAGAAAGAAGGTACAAGAAAATAACATGGATGATAGCTTAAGGATTTTGAAGCAGATTATTAGTAATCAAAGACCAACAAATGACAAAACTAGAATTGGTTATAAATCTAAGGTTACTAATGCAAGTACTAGTACAAGTTTTGAAAAAATAGGTACAGGACATACACATGTGAAAAACACTAGAAAGCAAATGGAATCAATAAAGCAAGAAGGAAATCATACACCGACAACACATAGAAGAAGCTATGATAGGAACCAGAACAAGTTTGATGGCTATTGTTTCTTTTGTTACAAGTATGGACATAAAGATACTTTTTGCAATGCCTTTTCAAGAAACATAATTGCACATAACAGTCATGACAAATCCAGGTTTGATTATGAAAGAAGGCATGATAGAACCATTCAAAATAGTGTGAACAATTCCTATAACAAATTATATGCTTTAAGGTTTGAGTGTGAATGTCATAGGTGTAATAATTTTGGACATGTGTCAAGAAACTGTCCAATGAACTTTCATAAATCTGTTGAACCTAATAACGCTAATCTGAGAGCTAGATGGTGGAAAAAGAAAAGTGACCATTTAGGATATGAAAAATGCACTCTAGCTTTACAGGCTAATCATAAAGTAAAATGGTGTGTGGATAGTGGATGTTCAAAACATATGACAAACATAAAACATAATTTTGTTACATTATATGAAGGAAAAGAAGATACAGTCACTTTTGGTAATGAACAATCAACTAGGATAATTGGAAGAGGTACTATGTGTCTGAATAACAAAAATATTATGGCTGAAAATGTCTTGCTGGTTGAGGATATGGAACACAATTTATTGAGTGTAAGTCAAACTTGTGATAAAGGGAATTATATGATTTTTTATTCTAAAAATTGTCAAATCGGAGATGTCAAAACAAATAGGTTAATTGACACAGCCACAAGAACACCGAAAAACATTTACATACTAGATGAGAAAAAGGAAAATTGTTATCTTGGGAATGAAGTTGAAATTTGGTTGTGGCACAAAAGTCTTGGGCATATTAACTTTGAAAATCTGATTCAGTTAAACAAAAAGGAAGCTATAAGAGATTTACCTGTCATAAAGAATATTACCAGTTCTATTTGCAAAAAGTGTCAACATGGTAAACAAACTAGAGTTAGGTTTAAAACCAAAGAAAACTCTACAACAAAACCTTTGGAAATAGTACATGCTGATGTTTGTGGACCTATGAGGACAACATGATTAAATGGTGAAAGATATTTTCTATTATTTGTGGATGACTTTACTTGGATGACTTGGATGTTTCTGTTGAAAAAGAAGTCTGAAACATTCAATTGTTTTCAAACTTTCAAAGAATTGTCTTAAAATGAAATTGACATGAAAATTAAATGCTTAAGATTAGACAATGGGGGAGAGTTTTTTTCTAAATAATTCAATAAGTATTGTGATGATAATGGTATCAAAAGACATTTTTTTGTTACTGTAACACCTCAGCAAAATGGTGTTGTTGAAAGGAAAAATAGGACTGTTATGGAGATGGCAAGAACACTGTGTTAGATAACAGGACCGTGGAGCAATAAAATAAAACAAATGCGGAATCAAAACATAGAAAATACACAATACAATAGAGACACCGATTTACATGGTTCACCCAGTGTGGGCTACATCCACCAGAGAAATTGCCAGGTCCTTCCTTTATTATTATCCATCATATGAAGGGATACAACCTATAGCAAACCCGCTGTAACTTCCTCTTCTTTCTCTCACAGTCTCCTATCTCAAAATACAATATTCGCCATCAACCCTAGCCACAATACAATTCCCTCATAAAAGAGAGTTGCCTTCTAGGGAAAAAAACCCTAACATAATCTCTATCGTTAGATCTGCCACCTTATAATGAACGGTCCAGATTTACAATGAAATTACAATATACATTTACAAGGCAATTTTTCCTTCATGGGTTTCACCCCCGAACCCCCGCTGGGGCCCCGCTTGCCCCTAGTCCCCCCAGCCGGGGGGATAGCCCCCTCAGACCCCGCAGAGGGGGTACCCCCCCTCTGAACTTCCCCTCATGGAAGAGTGTACATACTTATGGGGTGTAAATACTTCATGGGGTATAAACACGACTGAAAGTAAAAGACCTCTGAATCAGGAAGATAATCAGGCTCCACAACCAACACACAGCTAAATGAATCTAAACTGAGTAACATACTTTGGCCTCAAGTTGTCCATGCTGTTGTTCATACTCTGAATAGAAGCTTATTGAGGAATAAATATGAAAAAACAACTTATCAATTATGCAAAGGTAGGCTAGCAAGTGTAAAACACTTTAGAATCTTTGGCAGTAAGTGTTACATAAAGAAAGTTGATAAAATATAGGAAAGTTAGATTCTAGAACTGATGAAGGTATTTTAGTTGGATATTCATGCTCAAGAAAATCTTATATTTGCTACAATTTCAGATCGAAGAAAGTTGTTGAAGCCATAGATGTTAAATTTGATGAATCTTCATTTTTAAAATCCAAAATTGAATAGAAATATCATCAGACATACAAAATATATGACAAACTGAAAATGGAAGAAGAATCAAGTGATATAGAGGAAACTAAATCAGCTAACAATGAAAATCTGATTCCTACTTTGGTGCAAGGGTCAACTCCATCTAAGACTCCAAATAAAAGGGTACAAAGAAATCATCCTRAAGAGAAAATCATTGGTGATAAACATGCAGGTGTTGAAACTAGAAGCAAAAGGCAAGAATCTAGTTCAAATCACGAACATGYGTCATTAATCTCTTTGTTTGAACCCAAGAATGTTGAAGAAGCAATCAATGATGAATACTATATGAAAGAAATGAAAGAAGAGATTAGTCAAATAGAAAAGAATGAGACAYGGGGATTGGTTCCTAGACATTTAAATAAGAATGTTATTGGGGCTAAATGGGTCTTCAGAAATAAGTTGGATGAAGCAGGTAAGGTGACTAGAAATAAAGCTAGACTRGTTTGCAAAGGGTATGAACAGGTAGAAGGCATAGATTATGGAGAAACTTATGCTCCTGTTACAAGAATGGAATCCATTAGGTTGATTTTGGCTTATGCTAGTTCCAAGCACATTAAATTTTATCAAATCGATGTAAAATMTKCATTTTGAAATGGTGAATTAGAGGAAGAAGTATACATGGAACAACCAGATGGGTTTYAGGTGCAATAAGCAGAAAATCATGTTTACAGGTTGAAAAAGGATTTGTATGGGATAAATCAAGCTCCAAKATCTTGGTATTCCAGGCTTGATAAATACTTAAGGCATCAAGGATACAAAAAAGGCAACACTGACAATAATCTTTATATTAAAGAAGAACATGATATCTTGGTCATTGTTGAGATTTATGTAGATGATATTATTTTTGGGAGTGATAATGATCAACTTAGCCAAGATTTTGCTGAAAGTATGCAGAATGAGTTTGAGATGTCCATGCTTGGTGAAATGAAATTTTTCTTAGGTCTTCAAATCACTCAATATGATGAAGGTATTTTCATTTCTCAAGCTAAATATATCAATGAAATGCTTAAGAAATTTCAAATGCAGGACTGTAAACCAGTTGGCACTCCCATGGTTACTGGATGTAAGTTGAGTCAAATTGATGATTCTGAAAATGTTGAGCAGACAATGTACATATCTATGATTGGCAGTATTCTATATGTTACATCTACAAGGCCCGATGTTATGCATGCAGTTTGTCAAGTTGCTAGGTTTCAGGACTCTCCGAAAACTTCTCATTTACTTGCAGTCAAAAGGATTCTCAGATATATTAAGGGCACAACAAAGTATGGTTTATGGTATCCTAAGGGTAATCATCTTGATTCATATGCTTTCACTTATGTTGATTGGGCAGGTTGTGTTGATGACAGGAAGAGTACTAGTGGAGAAAAATTCTATCTTGGAGGATGTCTAGTGAGTTCATCTAGCAAGAAACAACCAATAGTTTCCCTTTATACAACTGAGGCAAAATACACTGTAGTTGCAAATTATTGCACTCAGGTTCTCTGGATGAAACAAATGTGATCATAAATACACATTCATTATGATGCTCCCATTCCCATTTTCTGTGACAATACCAGTGCCATTAGTATCTCTAAAAACTCAGTTATGCATTCCAAAATGAAACATATTCCTATTAAATTTCATTTTATCCGAGAGTAGGTTTTAAGTAATATCATTAAGCTGGAGTATGTTGGTATGAAAGATCAGATTGTTGATATCTTGATGCAGGAGCATCGCTATCAACCATGTGGAGCAAAAACTCATCAACTTCAAGGAATCTGTATGGGAGCTCAACGCTGGCAGTTAGCAGATATTTTGGAGGCCGTCTTAACTCAGCACTAGAATTAAACCATTGAGATATGCTTGAACTCAACGCTGAAAAATTTTGGTGGCATGCGTGAACTCAATGTGGAAACTTTAAGAACACTTGAACGAATGCGAGAGAAGTGGGAGTTTCCACTCCTGATATGGAATGCGACTGATCCAAGATAGTCATTAGGCTAGGTTGTAGAGTAGACAAGTAGCTAGGGGGGAACCCTAAGAGCCCTTTGATAAATAGAGGTTTTGTAAGACCGAATGAGGTTAATCAACAAGTAGAAAATCAGAAAAGTAGAGCTGCAAGTTAGTAGGAGTTTTCAATTTCATTTTTTATATTCTGAATCACAGTTGTAACTATTTTTCATTTTATGAATATAGCAGAGGAAAATTGACTCAATGTCTGGCGTGAGAAGTGTTTGCAATTCTTTGTGTTTTTTGTTTTTATATGTGAAAGAATGGATATCCGTATGAGTATACAGAACTGTGAATGTTAGGATAAGCTTCAATAATTTCTCTTCTGTGAAGTAGTACAAGGTGTGCACACTAAATGCAAGGAGTGAGTTAGTGAGACCTGTTTCGGTTCCAAAGCTCAGAAGAGATAACATGGAGGTTTTTCCCTTTGCAAGGAGTGCAAAGAGACTAGTACAAGGTGTGCACATTCACTCACAGAAATTTGAACACTGCATGGAAGTTGGTGCAAGGTGTGCACAAACCCGAGAATCAACTAAGTGTCAAAGAGGTTCTGCGAGGAGCTGCAAACCCATAAAGGGAAAATTCCAAGAGGGAGAAAGGATTTTCCCTTCGAGAATTCCTCAGAAAATCTGAGAGATCCAAATCCCAGAGACACAAGGAGTGTGCAGGAGTCAAATTCTTTAGAAGGCCAAGCTCAGGAGGAACAACATTTTTCATAAGTGTTAAGGGAGTCCAAGAACCAAACTTATCTGAGAAAAAAGGGTTTGAAATCCTTCGAACACTTAGAAAATTTCTAATTCTGAAGAATGTATAAGCATCGAGGAGGAAAGATCTCAGTCATTTGACCTTGACGCCAGGGCATCAAAACCATCCATCAGGAGGGATGTGAGGTGAACGACCAATGTTTCATTGACTCACACTTGGGAGAAGTCAAAGAGATGAGTGCCCAAGCTCACGAAATCTCAATTTGCGATTGAATCTAAGCCATTAGGTTCAAGGGAGATCTGGACCATTGATTGTTCAGTGAAAACTATCGGCATTTTGGAGGTCAAGATATCAGAGGTGACAAGCCTCGCGACTTCAGGAGTCGCAAAATCCCAAAACCATCGTGACCATCGGACCGAGGGAGAATATAGACCGTCATATCTACGCCATCAGAAATACGAGGTGAGAAGTCTTTTGACTTCACAACATGCGAAATACTGAAACCATCATGACCATCGGATCAGAGGAGAGATATGGACCGTTGGTCCAGACCATCGACATTTTGAAAGTAGGGAGTGTGGAGGAACCTATTTCCAGGAAAACTCGATACGCGAAGTTCCGAACATCGGGAGTTTGGGTTTCGGGAGGACAAGCAAGCGAACGTCGTGAAATACGAAGTCACGAAACATGAAACACCGATTTGATCGCAGCCGTCGATCAAGGGAAGATATGGACCGTAGATCCAAGACTATCGTGATTTCGGCTATCGGGTGAACAGAGGCAACAAAATGCCCATAGTCGTGAAACAGGAAATGCTGATTCGATCACAGTTGTCGATCAAGGGAAGATCTAGACCGTAGATCCCAAACCATCATGATTTCGGCTATTTGGTGAACAAAGGTAGCAGCACGCCCATATTCATGAAACATGAAACGCTGACTTGATCGTAGTCGTCGATCAGGGGAAGAACTGGACTGTAGATCCCAGACCATCATGATTTTGGATATTCGGTGAACGAAGATTTAATTGACTAATATAGCCAATACGTGAAATTGCGATGCTCTTTTCCAGTTAGGCGTGTGGTCACAGGGTGTGGTCACGTGGAGGCAAAACTTGCGCTTTATCACTTGTTCATGTGAGTTGAAGTTAGTAAAGACATGTGGATTGTCACTGAAAGGTTCTAGCAGGGAATCGAGGATGGAATCATTTCAGTCTTGAGAAGATCCTAAGGTTGGGAGGTCAAGCAACCCTTGGAGAGAAGGGGGGGTCTATGTCAAGTGGTATCAAATCTTCGTTTTGTCTATAGACAGCAGGAAGAAGAGGAGGAGATAGTCTGATACCTTCAAACAATATCAGAAGCTGAAGTTTGCTTGCATATCGTAGGCAAAGGGGAGGAGATAAAAAGGACTCGGAGTTATACTCTGTGTGTGAAAGATAGTCAACACAATGTCACTGAGGAGACGACAAAAACAACCCTTAACCAATCGAGCTATGGAAAGGGAGATGCAAGAGCTTTGTGCAAGATTGGAAACAATGGAGGCAACACAGAGATGAGCACTTGATGTTGGAGACATTAGTGATGCCGAGAGAGAAGAAGCTATGGACGAGAATGTCGCAGAAGAAGCTGCAGGGGAGAATTTTTCCGAAGAACGCTTGCTGAGAGAAGTTGCTAGATTGGGAGGCAGAGCCAAGATAGAGGTCCCAATGTACGAAGGCAATCTAGATGCCGAGGAGCTATTGGATTGGATAAGGTCCATTGATAAACATTTTGACTATGAAGAGGTCGTTAAAACAAAAAGGGTGAAGTAGGATGTGACCAGACTAAAAGGACATGCAATGCTATGGTGGGATGAACTGCAGGCTGAGAGGAGAAGCAAAGGTAAACATAAAATAAAGAATTGGGACAGAATGGTAGCCAAGATGAAGGCTAAATTCATTACCAAATATTATCAAATCAATCTGTTCAGAAAGATGCAGAACCTGAGACAGAAAGGGATGATAGTTAAAGAGTACACAAAGGATTTCTATAGGCTGAACATCATAACTAGACAAAGGGAGAGAGATGAATAAAAAGTTTCCAGGTATATGAATGGCCTGAGATATGAAATCCAGGATGAGCTTAGCATGATGTCAGTAAAGATAGTGGAGGATTCTTATCAATTTGCAGTGAAAGAAGAAAAGAAGTTGGCCAGAAAAAAAAGCCAGCGAGGAAGAGGTAAAATCCCAGCCCCAAACAGAGGTAAGGGAGTTACCCATGACAAAGTACATAATCCCAAGGATGAGGTTGCGAGGACACATAATCACTTGGAGAGAGGAGGAAGTTCCCGAGAAAGGCAAGGTGGTGGAATAATTTCTTCTAGAGGAAGAGGAAGAAGAGAAAGAGGATAGATACGGTGCTATGCCTATGGAAGGATAGGGAACATGTCTTGGGACTACCCTGAGAAAAAGAAAGAAGGAGGCAGTGAAGCTCACATTTCAGAAGCGCAACAACGAGATGTTGAAGCCGAAGGAGCAAAGGATGGAAGATCCCTGATGTTGAGGAAGGTTCTCTTAAAACCAAAGGAAAAAGTTGAGAGGCCGGTGCAGAGGAATAGTCTCTTCAGAACAACTTGCAAGACTAAGGACAGAGTGTGCAAGATGATAATTGACAGTGGGAGCAATGATAACCTAGTATCCATAGAGATGGTGGAGAAGTTGGAGTTGGAGACAACTGCACATATGAAGCCATACAAAGTCTCATGACTTCATAAAGGACACCAGGTAATGGTTACTAAACAATGTTTGGTTAATTTTAAGATAGGAGAATATAGAGATGAAATCCTATGTGATGTGATTCCGATGGATTTATGCCATATTTTGTTGGGAATACTGTGGCATTTTGACAGGAATGTCATCCACGATGGAAGGAAGAATACATACACCTTGGAGAAGAATGGTAGAACACACATGTTGCTTCCAATGGAGGAGACAAAAGTGAAAGAGGAAGCCAACACAAGCGTACTTCTCATGAGTGGGAAGGAACTCCTGAAAGAAGTAAAGGAGGGACAAGATATGCAATTCACTGTGGTGAGGAAACCCAGAGTTATCCTTACAAGAACATCGATGGATGATTTTCCTGAAGAAGTTCAGGAATTGCTGGAAAATTTCACTGACATAGTGGTGGATGAGATGCCAAATGCATTGCCAACCGTCAGAAGTATCAGCCATCATATTGAGTTGATACCAGGGGCAAGTCTTCCAAAAAATCAACATACATATTGACACCTCGAGAGAATGAGGAAGTGAAGAACCAAGTTCAAGAATTGTTAGAAAAGGGTTTGGTCAGAGAGAGCTTGAGTCCATGTGTAGTATCAACTGTATTGAGTCAGAAGAAGGATGGAGGATGGAGAATGTGCACAGACTTAAGAGCCATTAACAAGATCACCATCAGGGATAGATTTCCTTTACCAAGAATGGATGATTTAATGGATTGCTTAAGTGGATTAAATTTCTTTTCCAAAATAGATTTGAAAAGTGGATATCACCAGATTAGGATCAAAGAAGGTGATGAGTGGAAAACAACCTTTAAGACAAACGACAGTTTGTATGAGTGGCTTGTTATTCCATTTGGCTTAACAAATGCCCGAAGTACTTTTATGAGGCTGATGAATGAAATACTAAAAGATTTCATTGGCAAGTTTGTAGTTGTATATCTGGATGATATATTGATCTTTAGTAGGACTAAAGAAGAGCATTTGAGGCACCTAACATTAGTGATGAGGAGGCTACAACAGGAGAAGATGATGATAAATCTAAAGAAGTCATCTTTCATGAAGATGGAACTCATTTATTTTGGTTTCTTGATCTCTTTGAACTAGTTGAAGATGGATCTAGAGAAGGTGAAAGCAATCAAGGAATGGCCATCACCAAAGAGAATGTTCGAGGTAAGGATGATCCGGATTATTTTCGGCACGAAATGAGAGTGGAGATATAATAAAGAATTGCATAGAGATATTGCAGATATTCAATAATATAACAGAAATGTATCAGAGATGCAACCATAAACATAGATATACAGTAATACACAATTTCTATTAATCAAATAAATGTACAGAGACTGTAAAAATACAGAGTGAAAGACTCGCTAGAATGGTGGCAGCTTATCTCTGAGAAGAGATGTGATGGCTACTCTTCATAAGAAGATGATTACAATGAGGCTCTGAAGTCCTTTTTACAATAAATGGGAATGCCAAAAGTCCTAGACATCCAAAAACCTAACCCTAGGAGATGAAGCGCCAAAAGTCATGTGGGCCCCATTTGGGTAAGTGAGTACATCAACTTCCCGGGGTCGTAACTTTTGCATACGATCTCTGTTTTAGGTGTGTGAGAGCTCGTTGGAAAGGTATTGTTGAGGAGATTCATTTTGGGGGCTCAATCATGCCTTTGGCTATCATTGAGAACCTCTATCTAGAAAAAACTTCATTTGGACCCTCAAAATGGCCCCGGAAGTTAAAACCTGCTAAAAATAGTAAATTGCCAAAATGGCCAGAAAACTGTTTTGAGCCATTTGGAAAAGGTGGGTGGCCACCGATATCCACCTGGATCAAAGGAGCTTCCACGGATTAGCAAGTTTTTATAGGAAGTTCATCAGATATTTTAGTGGGATTTGTGCGCCAATGATGGACACAGTTAAGAAAAGACAAATGTTTTCATTGGATAGAAGAGGTCGAGAGGAGCTTCAATATACCGAAGAAGAAAACAATAGAGAGGCCAATTATGGTCTTGTTGAATTTTGAAAATACATTTCATGTGAGATGTGATGCAAGTGGAGTTGCAATAGGAGCAATTTTGAGTTAGGACAACAGACCTGTTGCATATTTCAGTGAGAAGCTAAATGAGACCAAGAGAAAATACTCCACGTATGATAAATAATTCTATGCCATAATTCAAGCCCTAAAGAAATGGAGACATTACCTGTCCCACAAGAATTCGTCTTGTATAGCTATAACTAGGCTTTACAATTCATAACTAGACAAGAAAAATTGAATCAAAGGCATGCAAAATGGGTAGAATTCATGCAAAATTTTACTTTTGTTACTAACCACATTGCTGGAACTACTAACAAAGTCGTACATTCTTTGAGCAGGAGATGTTTGATTCTGCAAGAATTTCAAGTGAAGACCTTGGGGTTTGAATGCCTTAAGGACATGTATGGTGATGATACATATTTGAAGGAGGCATATGAAGCATGTACAAACCCTATGCTAAGAAATGAAAGCCAGTGGACATAGTACATAATTCAAGAGGGATTTTTGTTCAAGGGAAATCAATTATTCATACCAAAATGTTCTATGAGGGACAACCTTCTGAAGGAGAAGCATAGTGGAGGATTGGTTGGACATTTTGGCCATGAAAAAACATTTGCACAGTTGAGGAACTCATACTACTAGACAGGTATGAGAACAAAAGTGATAAGTTTGTGAACAGATGTAGAATATGCCAACATGAAAAAGGGAATAAAAAAAACACCGAATTATATCAACCATTGCCAATACCAGAGAGGCCTTGGGATGCAATAAGCATGGATTTTGTATTGGGATTGCCAAGAACACAAAGAGGATTTTATTCCATATTTGTGGTGGTGGATATATTTTCCAATATGGCACATTTTATCCCATCCCAAAAGACCAGTGATGCAACACATGTTGCAAATCTATTTTTTAAGGAAGTTGTAAGACTTCACGGCCTACCCAGAATCATTGTCTCGAACAAAGACACTAAATTTGTTGGTCACTTTTGGAGAACACTGTGGAAGAATTTGAGGACAGATTTGTCCTTCAACTTAGCTTCTCACCATCAGACAGATGGGTAGACTGAGGTGGTAAACAAAAGTTTAGGAAATTTATTGAGAAGTTTGGTCACTGAGCACCATAATCAGTGGGATCAGATTCTGCCACAAGCAAAATTTGCATACAATGACTCACCAAACAGGAGCACTGGAAGGAGCCCATTCCAAATACTGTATGGAATGCAACCCAGGGGAGTATTTGAGTTGAGAAACTTGGAACATAGTGAGATCAGGAGCGTTGGAGCAGAAGATTTTGCTGCAGAGATGCAAAAGCTCCATAGCCAGATCAGAGGACAGTTGCAGAGTTATAACCAGGAGTACAAATGCAGAGTTGATCAACATCGCAGAGAACTTCAATTTGAAGTGGGAGATCAGGTTCTTTCACATATCAGGAAAGAAAGGTTCCCTAGGGGAACACACAACAAGTTGAAGATGAAGAAAATAGGACCATGCAAGATATTGAGGAAGTTTGATGTAAATGCCTATGAGATTGAGCTACCAGTTGGTGTGGGCATATAGCACATATTCAATGTTTTAGACCTGTATCCTTATAGGGATGATGATAGAGAGGGATCCTAAGAACATGAGAAGATTCAGTGGGAGAAACAAATTCTTATAGTAGAAAAACCGCAAATGGAGAAGATTGTTGATCAAAGGATTGGAAAAAAGACCAGAAGGAAGACCTATTTTGAATATCTGGTCAAATGGAAGGGACACCCAATAGAAGATGTCAGTTGGGAAAATTAAGTTGCTATCCAGAATCATGGAAAGTCAGTGCAAGATCTCATGGATAGGAGTCCATGAATTTTTGTCAAGAGGATTATGATGCAGGAGCATCGTTGTCGACCGTGTGGAGCAAAAACCCATCAACGTCGAGGAATCTGTACAGGAGCTCAATGCTAGCATTTAGTATATATTTTAGAGGCCGTCTTAACTCAGGGCTAGAATTAAACCATTGAGACATGCTTGAACTCAACGCCGAAATTTTTTGGAGGCAAGCTTGAACTCAACGTGGAATCTTTGAAGCACACTTGAAGGAATGCGAGAGAAGTGGGAGTTTCCACTCCTGCTCTAGAATGCGACTGATCCAAGATAGTCATTAGGCTAGGTTGTAGAGTAGACAAGTAGCCAGGGGGGGAACCCTAAGAGTCCTCTGATAAATAGAGGTTTTGGAAAGCCCGAATGAGGCTAACCAACAAGTAAAAATAAAAAAAGTAGAGTTGCAAGTTAGTAGGAGTTTTCAATTTCAGTTTTTATCTTTTGAATCACAGTTGTAACCATTTTTCATTTTATGAATATAGTAGAGGAAAATTGAATCAATGTTTGGTGTGAGAAGTGTTTTCAATTCTCTGTGTTTTGTGTTTTCATATGTGAATGAATGGATATCTGTATGAGTAGACAGAACTGTGAATGTTAGGATAAGCTTCAATCGTTTCTCTTCTGTGAAGTAGTGCAAGGTGTGCACACATAACACAAGGAGTGCATTAGTGGGACCTGTTTTGGTTCCAAAGCTCAGAAGAGATAACACAGAGGTTTTTCCCTTTGCAAGGAGTGCAAAGAGACTAGTGTAAGGTGTGCACAATCACTCACAGGAATTTGAACACTCTGTAGAAATTTGGTGCAAGGTGTGCACAGACCCAAGAATCGACTAAGTGTCAAAGAGGTTTTGCGAGGAGCTGCAAACCCAGAAAGGGAGAACTCTAGGAGGGTGAAAAGAATTTCGCTTCGAGAATTCCTAAAAAAATATGAGAGATCGAAATCCCAGAGATGCAAGGAGTGTTTGGGAGTCAAATTCTTCAAAAGACCAAGCTCAGGAGGAACAACGCTTTTCATAAGTGTTAAGGGAGTCCAAGAACTGGACCTGTTTGAGAAACCAAGGTTTGAAAGCCTTCGAACACTTAGAAAATTTATAATTCTGAAGAAAGTATAAGCGTCGAGGAGGAAAGATCTCAGTCATTCGACCTGGATGTCGGGGCATCAGAACCATCCATCAGGAGGGAGTCATGGTGAATGACCAGCGTTTCGCTGACTTGCACTTGGGAGAAGTCAAAGAGCTGAGTGCCCAAAATTGCAAAATCCGAATCCATGACTGAATCTAAGCCATTGGGTTCAGGGGAGATCTTGACCGTTGATTGTCCAGGGAAAAATATCTGCATTTCAGAGGTCGGGAGATTGGAGGTGACAAACCTCACGACTTCACGAGTCGTGAAATCCTGAAACCATCATGACCATTGGACTGAGGCTGAGTCTAGACCTTCATATCTACACCATCAGAGCTTCGAGGATCGAAATATATGAGGTGAGAAGTATTTTGACTTCACGACACGCTAAATCCCAAAACCATCATGACCGTCGGATCAGAGGAGAGATCTAGACCATTTATCCAAAACATCGACATTTCTGAAGTCGAGAGGGTGGAGGAACCTGTTTCCAAGAAACCCCGATACACGAAGTTCCTAACATCGGGAGTTCGGGTTTCAGGAGGACAAGCAAGTGAACCTTGAGAAATACGAAGTTGCGAAACATGAAACGTTGATTTGATCGCAGTCATCGATCAAGGGAATATATGGACCATAGATCCCAGAATATCGCGATTTCATCTATTGGGTGAATAGAGGTAGCAGTAGGCCTATAGTCGCGAAACACGAAACACCAATTCAATCACAGCTGTCGATCAAGGGAAGATCTGGACTGAAGATCCCATACCATCACGATTTTGTCTGTCAGGTGAATAGAGGTAGCAACACACCCATACTCATGAAACACGAAACGTCGACTTGATCGCTGCCGTCGATCAGGGGAATACCTAGACTGTAGATCCCAGATTATCATGATTTTAGCTATCGGGTGAACGAAGAGTCAATTGACTCATATAGCCAATACGCATAATCGTGACATGCTTTTCCAGTTAGGAGTGTGGTCATGTGGAGGATAAACTTGCACTTTAGCGCTTGTGCATGTGAGTTAAAGTTAGTAAAGACTTGTGGATTGTCATTGAAAGGTTTCAGTAGGGAATTGAGGATGGGTTCATTCCAGTCTTGAGAATATCCTAAGGTTGGGAGGTTGTGCATCCATTGGAGAGGAGGGGGGTTCTGTGTCATATCTTTACTAAGTCCTTACCCAAAATGCAATTTGAAAGTCTCAGGGATCAATTGGGGGTTTTCCTTCTGTAATTATCTCTCTCTTTACTCAAGTTTGTTGAATTCCATGGCGCATATTTAAGCTCTATTATTATATTTTTGGGCCCTCTCCAATAATTTTTCTTGGTTGGTTACATTTTCAATAGATTCATGTCCTTTTAATAGGAGGAGTTGGTATTGTTTCAACTATTGTACAGGTGATATTTATTCTGGTATTTCTTGGTATTTCTGCCAGGGGGAGTATGCTTGATCCTTTGCCATCGATGTCAAAGGGGGAGAAAAGGATTGTTATAGATGCTACAATTGGATATCTAAGTAGAAAAATGTAGTCGTTCAGGGTTTCCATCAATGCCAAAGGGGGAGTTTGTTGGCATGTTTACAGGCATGGATTGTCATTGATGGCAAGAACAAAAATGAATGGTATGCAGAGATGACAAAGATCATGAGAGATGGTGTTTTGAGAAGTGCTGATGAGGTCCAAGTCATCAGGACTCGCAGAAGGATCAAAGGTCGAGGCCTTTCACACTTAGAAATTCTCCCAAGTCAGAAGGATACGTAATCTCAAGAGGAGGAGCGTGAAAAGGAGGAGATTATTCCTCAGCCATTGGATCTTAATGTCGAGGACCAACAGCTGTTGGATCCAGAATAACTGCGAAGAGGATAATAGCTGAGATCCATCCTCCAACTCCGTGAAATGAAAAATTGCAATGATATTTGAACTGTTGGATCCAGAGGGCATGTGGCAAGAGATAAACATTTCACTGACTTGTGAACTAGAGAGTTCAAAGGTAAGAGTTGCAAAAAATCACAATATGTGAAGTCATGAAATGATCTGGGTCATTGTATCTAGAGGACACGTGGTGAGAGATCAACATTTCGATGACTCATGAAATGGAGAAGTCAAAGGTAAGAGTTGCAGGAACTCATGATATGCGAAGTCGCGAAATGATCTGGGTCGTTGGATCCAAAGGACACATGGCGAGAGATCATCATTTCTCTGACTCGCAAGCTGGAGAAGTCAAAGTTGAGAGTTGTAGGAACTTGCAATATGCAAAGTTGTGAAATGATCTGAGTCGTCGGATCATCGAGGATATGGACCGTTGATCTGATATGAAGTCTGAGTTCACCAAGAGGAGATATTGACCGTTGGATCAAGGAATAATCTAGGCATCAGATCTAGGAGAAGAACATGTGCCACTAGAGGATATCAATGTCAGCAAGGACAATGACATTCCACGGTAGCAGGCCATGTCAGCAAGGACACGTGGCGCGATCAGACAATGACAAGTGTCAAGTTGATTCATCATTTCAATGGATTGTTGACTCTAGGAAAAAGAAAAGGAAGGATGATGTCAGGTTCAATGATATTGATCACAGTCATCGATCATAGGGAGAGACCTCGACCATTGATCTGACATGAAGTCATTTCGGAGTTTCACGTATTGGGAGTTTGGAGGTAAATCACAAGAGGAGTTCGCGATATGCAAAATCAAGAGGTGCCCCTATTTCTTGGCCCTTTTTCATAGCCAAGGTCACATTGTCAAAGAATATAAAGGAAGGAGCTAGCCCAGTCAAGCTCCATTTCAGAGTTCAAAATTTTGCGAGTTGGGAGACATAAGGAAACTCATAGCAAAATATTGCAAAATGGATTATCGCGAAGCACCCCAGTGTTTGGTCCTTGGTAACAACTAGAGGTCATATCGATGAGGGTTTAAGGGAGGAGATAGCATGTTGCTAGGCTCCATTTCATGAGTCGGGAGTTGGAAGAGTCAAGGAGACTCATGACAGAATCACCTGAAACACGAAATCATGAAACGACAGTTGGTTAGGAACTTGGACACAATCAGCGGTCACGAGAAGGAAGGGGCTTGAAAGCCAAAGGAGACAAATATGATGGACTGTAATTTCCAGTGGAATGAAGACTAATCATAGAGATAATCGACAGATGGAAATATGTCGAGGTTTGGGACTACCAGAGAGGCTAAGTAATCTTAGCATAATGGGCACTGATGATGAACTCAAAAGAAACATAACTGCCAAGGAAGATGAAGAGTTTCTATGATGATCAAGAAAGGTCTTGAAATGACGAAGAGATGCAGAACAAATAAGTGACTGTGGACTGCGAGTTATCTCTACAGTTATAAGGAACAATGACTCTGTAAAGAGGATGCAAAGGTATTGCGCAGTGGAAGCAGGTGTTGAACAAAGAATATAAAAATGCAAAACAAAGAGGAGATTGTTGTTGCTGTTGAGGGTGATTCATGCGAGAAGAAGAAGATGAAGTGCAGGATATGAAACGTAGAGGATGCATGTTGGTTGAAAGGAACAACAGGATGAAGCTATTACATAGGGAGGAAGGGAGGAGCTAGGGAGACTAACCGTCTCATTGCAAGTTGAAGCTTGCACTCAAGTAGTAGAAGTTGTCTTTCAGTAGGTGTTGAAGAAAGAGAGGTAGTAGCCTCATCTGAGTAGTTGCTTAGATAAAATATGATGTAACTGAAGTATCTTGCTTTCTTTACATCCAAAATAAGAATAAGAGGTTTTTCCCTTTATGGGTTTCCTCATAAATATTTTGTGTCTCTGTCCATATCATGTGATTGATGGTTACTGATTCATTTTCACCGAGACAAAATATTTAGTAGGTTTTAAGTTTCATTAAAGAAATAATCTATGTTAAAGAGATAAAAAATTTATTGTGTATAAAACTGATTCACCCCCCCCTCTCAATTGTTCAACTTGTCCAACAGTATTTAAAGTTTCCTAAGATATTTAAAATTTTTAATTGGTGAAGTATTTATAAGTGGAAAAAGAAAGTATATGATAATGATTTTAAGAATATTAAAAGGGAAAGTGATAAAGTTTAAAGAGATATTATTAAATTTTATTTGAAGATCTTCCCATTTACTTACTTTGGAAGAAGTACTAAGTGAACTATGAAAACCATAAATAATCCTACATTTTTGACAAAATGTCCATTTTGTGCAATGGTGTTTAATTTTCAAGAATCCTTTAGAAATCAAAATTTTAAATGCACAAATTGTCGAAAACCATTTATTCTAACAGAATATCAAAATGACTACAAGAAATTGGAAGACAAACTAGAATATTATAAAGAGACCAATAGAAATTTACAAAATGAAGTTGTCATGGAGAAACTTAAGAATAAATTGTATTCTTTCCAAGCAAAACGTAATGAGGAGTTGAATGCACAAATTAAAGACGAGAGAAAAAATATGACAAGACCTTACTAGAATGAAATCAAGAAATCTCTCGCCTAAAAGATCAAAATTAAAAGTTAGAACAAGCTAATCAAAATATTATCAAGAAATTATCAGAGAAAGATGAAGAGAATTTTCGTTTAAAAATCCATAATCAAAGTTTACTCACCCAGATTAAGAAGATAAAGAGTCATAAGAAGACGGTAGAGGACAAGTTAGAACAACTTATCAATAAAGAATCATTGGTAGATAAAGAGACAATGACTGAACCTATGGATCTACAGAAGTCTTCAAATGGAAAAAACTTGATGGTGGATAAAGCAATTAATATAGACCCAGTTAACCTTACAACTCAAAAGGATTCAGTTGATGTAAAGAGGTATTCACATGTCGAAGTAGAAACAAGCCAGGGCTATGAAGAAGACTCAATTCCAAGTGTTAATCAAGAAGAAGCTACAAACGCACGAAGTAAAGATCAAGTTGCAAGGATGCCTTATAGACATCCTAATCACAAAAATCGATACTTCAACCAATCAATGTATCCACAAAAACAAATGACAAATATGTCAAAAATTATTAGCTCCATTACAAATGATGCTCAAGGTAGAAGTTATCATGGGACTCAAAATACATCAAATTTTCTACAAGAAACCCATAAAATCCCCATTGTGTAGAAGATCGATTTAAGGTGGGCAATCTCCCTTACAATTGGATGGTTCTACGCAACGCTTACAAGATCCTATCATTTCAAGTCCTCAATGATCATTAATTCAGGAATAAATAATAAGGAGATGATACTACAAGCCAGAGCAAGAGATAAGTCTTCCATAATTATGCTTTGAGGAAAACGCATTTTTAAGGGGAAGGCAATGTTATGAACATAATATATAATAACAAATATAAATACATTATAATAGTTAATGAATAATTAATGAAGAGACACCTTCCCAATGAAAGGTCACGTCTCTTCATGGAAGGGCACCCCTGTGTGGGTATATAAGGCCCTCATTCTTATTGTATCTCATCATCTCATATTCATATATTTAATATATTATCCTTTATGGATTATAACCTATTTTCTTACCTACATTGGGTATTTACCTAGTGAACCGGCTTGGTTCACCACAACCAGCAGCAGTATCCATCCCACCAGCCTGGTCCCAAAGTAGTGGTTGGTATTTTTCCATGAGGTAATGAGTCCAGGTATTATCGTATGTATCACTCCAATTTTTGAAGCGCTTGAATATGTTGTATTGAATCCTTCTTCATTTCATGACGTTTGCTTGGAAATTATGCTCTTTGCCTTGTTCATACCTAGAGGGGTGACATAGTTCCCTAGTAAGTTGATTTCCCTTTAGGATGAGTTGCCACTGGGTGGATCTGTAAAAAGTCATCTTCTATTCCTCCATACTTACCACTTTCCATCTTTATTCCTTCCATCTCCCCTATCCTTGTTTGGGCATTGGGATTGGCTATGCTAGGAAGGGTTGTACCTTGCCTTGTGGGAAGAAGGGGCTAAAGGCCCAGAGGGTAAAAGTAGTTGGTAAGACTTAAAAGACAATGTTTAAACCTTTGATATGCTTCACCCAAGGATCCCGAGAAAGCAGTGAAAATCTTCTCAGTAAGAAAAGGGGAACCATAAGATACATAAACAATCAAGGAACTAGTTGACGAATAGGAGGTATCATCACGAGCTGACCTATTATGACCATGAGCATGTAGTAGTATGACACTACCACTTATCTGGCTGTCAAACCAGGGTAGTGTCTCTTGGTGGCATAGCCAAGAGAAAGGGGGTCTCATCACGAGCCAACCTTCTCATTTCCATCAAACATTTGTGGATAATGCTGTCACCTCTGGTCATCAAGCCAAGACAATGGCCCTCAACTTTTCCCTTGAAGCACAAAAGACAAATATCAAAAGAATTAAAGCTAAGAATAAAAGGAAATGAATGGAATAGGAAACAATTGCATTTATGACAAGGTGGAGCTCACCCTCTACAAAGGAACCCATAGGTAAGGCTTTACATTTCCCTGTTATTACATGCATCCCATGCCCAAATACTTACCCCATTCCACCTCATACACTTACATGACTTGGATTAGATCCCACCTGGGAAACACCCCAAACTTAAGGGAGGTTATCCCAATAGGACACCCTGAGACCTTATCCAAACCTAACTTGTTAAATTGCATAATGTCTTTGAGCATTTTCCTGGGTTAAGGGGGCTTCGATGCACATGTTTGGGTAACTTAATTATTAGATGTGATTTATATGCTATGATCCTTGTGACTTATGAACCACTGGAGGACATACGTTTTGTTGCTACAGGACCTTTCCCGGTGGATAGGTACACATGAGGGAATGATTAGATCAGACCTTCATGAGGGCTTAAATCCCACAAATGGATGTTGCAACCTTAGCTAGGGGTAAGATGAAACTGAAGGTTTTCACCAAGAAAAAGAAGGACATTGCCTTTGGAGGCACCCTAGCAAACCTAGACCTAGGGGGACCTTGCTATTCCACGTGGACTTTGGCCCTTGAGGGCCTTGGACATCACCATCATGACCCTGGATATCATCCAGAGCTAGGGTTTTCATTTTGGAGGTAGTTATGAGCCTGGTGGAATGTGTGGTCATCATCTAGGGCCTCTGGAGGCCAAGTGCCCTACATTTTAGGCTCAATGTTCCACCTTTAGGCCTCAACATCTCCCTAGAAGGGCATGATGTCACCCTTGGAGATATTTTTAGATGCTAATTAATTTTTATTGTTAAAATTGGATTTTATTGTAAATTGGCTAGGTCGGCCTTAATTTTGACCTAAAATTAATTGAAGGTCAAAGTTTTGTATAAATAAAGATAAAGTACTCTCATTTTAACATAACGAATTCTCACAGAAGAGAAGAGGATTGAAATTGTCTCCCTATTTGGGGTGTCTTTGGTTTAAGTAAGGAAGGCACACTTGTCTTGGAAGCTATATTTTGCAACTTGGATCAATTTTGGTGAAGTCATTTGGTAATCTAGTGTTTTCATGCATGATTGTTCTTGGTGAAGTAAGTAAATTTGCTTTTTTTCATTACTTTTGAATGGTTATAGTACATTTTCTTTCTCATGATAAAGATTATGAAATTGCATGCTTGATAAAACCTAGAAGTGAAGAACTTAAGATACTACTTCTTCACTTTGTATTTGCTAGAATTTGCCTAATTGGTTTATATTTTCAAGCCTCTAAAGCCCTAAGATGCTAGCACTTTAGAGGTCTTGATTAACTTTGGTTGCATATAAATTTTATTTCTAATAAGTCTAAGAAGAAGGAAATGCTAGGGCCTAGAAGAGCCTACACCCTAGTTAGCTTACCTTTTCAAAGATTGGATTCTAGGAAGACTTAAGGTACTACTCTTTCTGAGTTCACGCTTTACTTAGATAATAAATATCATGGTTTTTGTTTCCTCCAAGTAAATGATGCCACCTCTTGACTCCATTACCCCCATAGAGGCACCAATCTTCACCTCTTCCCTCTTGAGAGGTCAACCTACACTCAAACTTCATTTTCTATCCTACTAACCTGACTAGTTTGCTAACTTATTCTAGGAACACTAACTTTTAACTTGTTGTTGTTATAATCACTACCACAACCATCTTAAAGCAACAAATTTTCTACATAATGTACTTTTAATGCTAGCTAAACACTTCTAAAATTTCTTATGACATTTGATTATCATTCTACCTAGTATATGATATCTTTTCATTGTCTTTTCAAGCAATTTTGAGGCATATATCTTGAAAATGTTACAAAATACCTCTTGTTGTTGTAAACTTTCATTTTGCTACAATTGTATATCAGCTAGCATATATTTCATTGGCTTATTGTCTTATTGAAGCACTAATATAATTTTGTACTTGAAACTACCATATTTTTGCTTGTTGTCTTGTTCTAGGCAGGTACACTTCATCCATTACATCTGCTTCATCTCTTAAGACATAAACTCAGTAAGACATTTTGACTTGAGTGACCAGTGAGAGGGGGGTTATCTTTGTACCCTTTCTTTAGTTTCACCAACCCTTTATGTCACTTGGGACATCTCCCTTGAGGTAGTCTTACCCTACTCCTAAACAGAAAGGGGTTTCCTATTAAGGTGACAGTGATAGGTCACCCCCTTGTTACGCCAATCCTGTTTCATTTTCCTTGGGATTTTGGCAAGTATAGATTGTGCGATAACATTTTTGGCATCGTTGTTGGGGAACATCGAGTCAATTTTCCTCAAACGACAAATTTTGGGTAAGCCTTTTTCTCAAAGCCTTTCACTTTTCAAATCTTACCTGGTGACTCCACTGAGGGTGACTCCCTATTTTCCCTTTGATAATCCCTAGAAGGATTATCTGGTGACTCCACTAATGATAAAGCCAACCACAACGTCTCAATGGGACCCATATAATTTTAAACCCCTAGATATGAGTGAAATTTCAGGTTACCCTTGACAAATGCCTCTGAGGTATGAAAATTGGCTCCCTAGATTCATTGGTAATGATGGGGTTAGGGCCAAAGATCACATGGGTAATTTTTGGGCTTTCTTTCCACTCCACCCTATTAGTGATGATGCTGAATATTTGGAAATGAAACTTTTCTTTTCCACTCTTCATGGCAATGCTAGGAAGTGGTATGATGATCTCCCTGATGTTAGCATCACATCTATGGACCAGATAGAACAAACCTTTCTAGAGAAATGGGGTATTAAATTAGAAGATATCCACATCCTAATAAAAATACTCAAGCACATGAAACAAACTAAGAACGAGACTGTCAAAGAATTCCATACCAGTTTTGATAATTTGCTACAACAAATTCCCAGAAGCCATCGTCTTGAAGACATGTACCTCATTTACCTCTATACCAATGCACTCTTAGTGAACGGTTTCTCATCAGTAAAAAAGGGCCAAGAACAATCCAAGAAGCTTATCACATGACTATATAAATTGAGGAAAATCTATCCTTGTTCAAGGGAGAACACCCCTTTACTCCAGAAATCAAAGTTGATGACCCCAAAGATACCTCAGATACTCTTAGTATGGAGAGATTAGTTTCCCTTGAAATATTTGTTAGTAAATTCCAGGAAAGAAGGGAACAAGTCATCGACCAACAAGAGGTTGAGGAGAGGGATCCTAATGAAGGTTTCCAATCCCATGAGGAAGAGAAATAATTTACTCATGCTTCTACTGAGGATAATGAAGAACTGGTTGAAGAGTGAGAGCTTGAATATATCAAACATGATGATGAAGTATTAATGTGTGCTCCTCCCTCTGATGAAGCCATCCGAGATCCTATTCCTCCTGCACAAAAAGAAGAGGATGAGGTTAGTCACTTTCCTTTTTAGGTTTTTGATGATACCTTATTCTATGATTCAAAAGGTGAAGAAGAAAGGGAATCCTTGGACAAGTTAGACCCTTTGTATTATGAAGCTAAAGATGTAGGGGAAAGTCATGAGGATGAAGCACTAATTCTTACTTTTTCATTTGATGAAGTCATCCACATATTCGATGGTCCTACACATCAAGAAGTGAATACGGTAAGTTATTTCCCTTTCCAAGATTTTGAAGATGCTTTATTTTTTGATTTGGAAAGTGAAGAACGGTTATAGGAGCCCTTGGATGTTTTAATCCCTTCGTGTTATGATGAAGGTAATGACATGGTTGATAATATTTATGAGTTCATACACATTGGGAAACATAAATGGGATGTGATTGGGTATGATGGGGATCCCATTTACGACATTGAGGGTCATTTCCAAATGTTTCCTTTACATCTATCATATGAGGTTACTACTAATTTTGACATTTGGCAACAAGGAGATGATGTAGTTGTAGATGTTTTCCAAGCAGCCAAGGGTGACCTAGTTCTATGTTCTCCTAATGATTTTCGGTCATACCTTGAGGATTTTGATGATTATTCCTTTGAGCACTTGGATTTATTCAATGAACAATATTATCAACCACCGTTGTGCTCAGATCTTGATAAGGGTGAAGACATTGCTTAGCTGAAGTAGGGTACTTGTGACAAGGTTTTCCAGCCTCCTTCGATTACTTTAACTCACTATGTCACTAAGGGTGCAGTTCAGAAATATGTCCCTTGTCTTAATTTTTCTCCAAGGAAAAGCCTTCTTTTAGAATTCAAGGGTAGGTTGAATGCCTTAAGAAGAAATTTTTTATCTAGGTATTCCAACCCTCGCCCGAAAATTTTTCGGTCATCCTCTAGGTTCTTGCTAGTCCCTTCCCAGACCTCAGGATGTGATGACGTCCAAGGTAGCCAACCTTTAGACTCTTTGAGTCAGTCTTTTGAGCCTTTGATTTTTCACTATCCATTTCTTAGATGGATTGAGCACTTTCCTAGAAGTGTAACTTGGCATAACTTTGTCCCTCCCTCCC
>ML808548.1:41565-64296 GCA_009831015.1 Picea engelmannii | reverse complement strand
ATCCCATCTTCATTGGACATTTTTGGACATAATTATTTTCTTGTTTAGTTACTCAATTGGCTCATAGCTCATTCTATCATCCTCAATCTGATGGAAAAACCGAGATAGTCAACAAATGTCCAGAAGGATACCTTTGTTTATTTGTCTCTGATAAACAAACAAAATGGTTCAAATGGTTACTGTTGTGTTGGTTTTGTCACTTGGGTGAGAAAAACAACAACACTTGCAAGTCTAGATAAGCCTGCTAGACAAGACAAAAGTTTGTGAGTGGGTTAGATAATCCAAACACATATGAAAAAATAAATAAACTAAAACAACTAAGAAATAAATGTTAGAAATATTGAGAAACTTAGAACCATGAAAATCAAATAATGACCAGCATAATGCTACCAATGGATTGATAGATTAGTAGGCAAAACACCGTAGAGAAAGATAGGGACTTATGAGTCCCCTCTTCCTCATTGGGAGGGCTCTTGAGTTCTCTAATTGATATCTCTTCACTTCTTATAATGGAAGAAATGAAAAATGAAGAAAAACAATGCCTATTACCTCAAGAGGTGACTAGAATGGCCTATTGCAATGGTGCTTGAAGGCTTCAAAGAGAAAGGAGGATTCTCAAGGAAGAATTCTCGCAGCATAATAATACCTTGAAGATGTTGGTTCTTAGCACACCCATGGCTCTTATTTATAGCATTCATAATTGGAAAAATGTAATTGGTTCATAGTGTGAACAAGGGGCCTTTTAGGGAACCCTCTAGCCCTTGATCAACCCCCAAGCTAGAATTCACTTAGATATGAGTTTCAAATCATGTTGGGGGTCGGACCAGAAGTGGTTGAGGGGATGAAAAGATCCATAAATGCATCATTCATAGAAGTGTGCATATTTTCTCGTACACATTCATGCATTTTGTGTGTTGAGTCATGTGTTAGCCTGTGCACTCTGTGCAATGTGTGCACACTCCCTTTGGTGAATCTGTGCATTCTTATTTTTGACACCAATTACATAGTTCTTTTCCTTCTCGATGAATTTTAGTGTTGTAGGTGGACTAATTTTTGTTGGCATTGATGTTTTTTCTTGAACCATTTGTGTGCAATGTTGCCGATGATTTTTTAGTGATAATAATCACCCTTGGCAGAATGGTGGTATAACATTTCCTTTCTTACTGCAACAAAAATGACACCATTTATGACACTCTATGGATAACACCCTCCTTCCATCACTTCTTATCTAAAATAAAAATCTAAGGTTCAAGTAGTGGAAGATCACATCGAGCATCAACAACAAGTTCTCCAAATCTTAAAGGAAAACCTGACCATGGCACATAATCGCATGAAACAACAAGCGGATTATCATCGTAGTGAAATAAGTTTTGAATTAGGGGATTGGGTGTTTTTAAGACTACAACCATACAAACATATGTCCCTCAAGAAATCCAAGAAAGATAATAAATTATCACCAAAGTAATATGGCCCTTATAAGGTGTTGCAAAAGATTGGTACTATGGAATACAAATTAGAGTAGCCTTCATCTTCATGAGTACACCCAATTTTCCATGTTTCATGCTTAAAGAAGGTTATAGGTGAAAATATCCCAGTTCAAACTATATTTCCAGAACTTGACGAGGAAGGAAAAATCAGATTGGAGACTGAAGCTATCACTGACACAAGAATTCTCCATCTGAGGAATAGATCCATTTCATAGTATCTCATTAAGTGGAGGAAACTACCTGTTGAAGATTCCACTTGGGAAGATGAGTCTTTTATACAGAAGCATCCAAAATTATTCAAGCATTGTGGAAAAAACTTGTCTGAAGGGGAGGGGCATGTTAAGCCCTAAATAGTGGCACATTACCCCTTAATTATGGCATATTGCATTAGTAATGTTATTTTATTTATGTCATCTTGGGTCCATTAGTTGTAATTGTACCTCCTAATATCCTATATATACCAAGGAGACCTTTTCATTTGGAAATCTATGTGGTGTATAAGGAGGTTGTCCCCTCGAAGAGGCTTATTATCTGAAATTCTTTCTTTTCCAAGGTGTTGAGTACTTATTCTGAGGGTTTCCTATGCTATCTTGGTATTTGGTTCCTAACATTATATATGTAATATAATATATATTGTATATACTATATTATATATAGTATATATAATATATATATATATATATATACATATGTTATATGTGTAGTATATAATATATGTTATATATATTATATATGCAATATATAATATATTTATATATATTATATGTTACATATAATATGTGTTACATATATTATTATATGTAATGTATATTATATGTAACATATAATATATTTTACACAATTACCATCCCACGCCACACCCCTATTTTTGAAACATAGGCCGACTGAAACCTTTCCATGAGGAGGAGATGTGCAACAATTTTTCACAGAGAGCACAGAGGATCCATGAGATAGCCTAAGGAGAAGAAATACAATTTTTTTTCACAGGGGGAACAGAGGATCCATGATGCCACTACGTGAGTAGGATATCTACTTCGAGTTTGCATGCTGGAGGGAACAAAGGATTTGTTGGAGTGTTGCATACAAAACCTAGAAGAGAATGGTGAGTTTAACCCATGCCATTATTGCTAATTTTGGATGCTCCGAGTTGAGCCCCCACTCCCTAGTAGGCTTTAGTGGGGCACCAACACTCCCTAAACCCACCAGCGCTCCCTCAGAAGGGCCATTAGAGCATTATAACACTCCAAGACAGTGTAAGGGGGGGTGCCAACACTCCCAAGAGAGGTATAGGGGAGCGCTCTCCTCCAAAAACTCATTTTTTTATCTTCTTTCAGATGGCAAGAGGTTCATAACTCCAGTTAACCATTCCTCCTCTTCCAAATCAAGTGTTTGATGTGTGTCAAGTGTCTTCTTGATTACGTTATAGGCACGACATAGGCATCATGGCTTCCCGACACTTGCGACACTTGTTAGCAAAAGACAACACCTGCGACACTTGTGATGATGACACTTGCGACACCATCGAAGTGAGTAAATTTGATGTGTAACAGATTGCCCCCCAAAGTATGAAGTTAGAAGATGAGAATTGATAACTGAAATGCTTTGTAGACTTTCAAACAAGGGTATAGACACAGAGAACCTGACAAAAACTGCACACAAACATCCAACAAATATTATGACATGTTTCAAACCCAAGGCAGGCATACCTATGCTTGGGTGATCAAGACTTGCAAGATATGGCCACCATAAAATACATTGTGGATCCATAATTGTATTGATAAAAAGGTATAGCCACCAAAGATATACTGTGGATCTATACTCTCATTACCTGAGTTGATCGTAGCCACGAAGAATACACAGTGGATCTACAAAATGACAAGACATAGCCACGAACAATATAAAGTGGATCTATGTAACAATATATGTGTCATTGTTCAAAAGAAACTCCTTCGTAACCTGGGCAAAGTACATATGAGAGTGATCACTCAACCCAGGTTCTTATTACCAATCCCGATGTAGTACGAATCTAACCATGTGAGTAGATGTCCTGATGTCGAACATGGCAGAAACCACTTGATTATTGGTCAATGATGTAAACCGTTAACAAGCACGATGGAAATCACCATTGATGTCAATGATTCCCAAGGTACTCTAGTACATTCCAATGAATGTGAATGGATGAGCTGAAGTCGAACATCCGTGGAATCATCCGATCAGAGGTCAATGATGTAAACCCACTGTCGGATGTGAGGAGGCCTGCCATTGAGGCATGCAGGTCCCAAAGTACTAATTGGTTTCTAAGTCTAGTTCCTAGATAATGTGTTGAAGTTGACAGGAATAGATTCATGGAAGGAGGGACTTGATGTATCCCCCATCAACGACACGAAACAGACATAGAGATGTAATTGGTAGATCAAATGAACATGGACTGACATGGGTATTGAGGCAAGATATTTGTGATGGCTGACTCTCAAGGCGGATTCTTCCCTTGAACACTGAGGCACAACAACAAGTCCAAAGACAGAAAACTCAAAGGTTTTTCATGATTATAGAGTCGGGAAAAACACTTAAAAGAGAACTCTCTAAGTTCCTTTTTCGTAAAGTAGTCTGATGAGACCAAAAAGAGATAAACTATTGCTCAACAAACATTTTCTTCAAATACTTTAATGAGCGTGAAGAGAACAAGGTGCTCAACAATCTTTTCATGTTTAGAGAGCCTGAAAAGAACTTAAAGATGACTCCAATGTTTTCCTTTTTCATAATGTTAGTCTCGCGAGGCCGAAAAAGAGATAAATTATCACTCGAAAGATGCCTTTTCAAACTGTTTAACGAGTGGGAAAGGAAGCAAGATCACTCGATAATCTTTTCATGTTTAGAGAGTCTGAAAAGAGATTAAAGGAGACTCTAGGGGGTTCCTTTTTCGTGTATCCATGTAGCTCCAAAAAAGTGATAAAATTTTACTCGGATTCATTCTCATGTATTTACGAGCACGAGAAAGAACAAAGACTAAGCTCGGTACTCTGCCCCCAGCTTGAAAGCTAGTGGCTTGACTCCAGAATGATCATCAAAGGCTGGAGACATTACCCCCAAGCTTCAATTCATTCACCAACTTTGAGGTTGTCACCAATTTATGTGCTATATGGAGAAAAAGGATACAGGTGGATGAAATGAAGGTTTAAAACGAGACTGAATGAAAGACTCGACTCGACATCTACGAGATCTGATGAAAGATTCAACTTGAAGGGAGAGGTAATTCTTTCATTTTTTAACGAGCTTGACACATAAAAAGAACTATGCTCAAGGTTCCAGGTTTGATCCCTAGATTTTTGTTTCATTTTTTAACGAGCTTGTTACACAGAAGAAAACTATGCTTAGAGCCTCTGTTGAAGGAAAATTTCCCTGTGGACTGGTAGATCTCCTCTTGAGAGCTAGACTCTTAACTCTCGAGATAGAAAGTGCTTATCATGTTTACTGACTTCCTTTTAAGTCTACACAAACTAATGCATGAGGAAGAAGGAGGAAAGACATACCTTTTACCGGTGTCTGTCCCTGCACACTCCGAGTTGAGCTCCAATCTTTCGCTCCTTGATGAGCCTTGTAGACAAACGAAAGTACAACCACCTTCCTACTCTATCAAGATTAGTCCAAAATTGACCTATCTGCTTAGAGACAAATTCATGTGATATCCAACACGAATTAGAAATAAACAGGCCAAGCAAATCATATTAATGAGGAAAAAACATCACTTAGAGCCATGTATGGGTTGCAGCAGTTTCGTCAAGTCCTCCTTCTCTAACCCTTTCTTAAAAGATCCACGATCAGAATGATGATAGCTTCACCAATTTTTCCCTATGATATCATAGGTCTCTTGCTTTCAAATCATCTCTATTCCAGCACCACTTATGAGATCATAAGTTTGGTGTGATTCTCCATTTCCATTCCCTTTTCACCATGAGAAAGCCTGCTTATATAGCCTTGGAGAGGCTCAACCACTTGAGATATCCTTTGGGTAAGTTGAGGATTTTCCTCCTTCAGTAAGGGATCATCCCTTAGATCATGGCTTGACTAGGGATTCGAATCCAGCTGCCTTCAGGGATTGAAGTGATCCTTCCCCCATTCATCCCAACAAACTAACTGCTGCCCAGAATAGGGAACGCTCCTTTAAAAGGGCCATCAGAGCATTATAGCGCTCCCTAGTAGGCTTTAGGGGGCTTCCAACACTCCCTAAACCCACCAGTGGTCCCTCAGAAGGGCCATCATAGTGTTATAACACTCCTAGACAGTGTAAGAGGAGGTGCCAACACTCCCAAGAGAGGTATAGGGGAGCACTCTCCTCCAAAAACTCAGTTTTTTAGCTTTTTTCAGATGGCAAGAGGTTCATAACTCCAGTTAACCATTCCTCCTCTTCCAAATCAAGTGTTGATGTGTGTCAAGTGTCTTCTTGATGTTTTTATAGGCGCGACATAGGCATCATGGCTTCCCGACACTTGCGACACTTGTAAGAAAAAGATGACACCTGCGACACTTGTGATGATGACACTTGCGACACCATCGAAGTGAGTAAATTTGATGTGTAACAGATTTCCCCCCAAAGTATGAAGCTAGAAGATGACAACTTATAACTGAAATGCTTTGTATACTTTCAAACAAGGGTATGGACGCAGAGAACCTGGCAGAAACTGCACACAAACATCCAACAAATATTATGACATGTTTCAAACCTAAGGCAGGCATACCTATGCTTGGGTGATCAAGACTTGCAAGATATGGTCGCCATAAAATACACTGTGGATCCATAATTGTATTGATAAAAAGGTATAGCCACCAAAGATACACTATGGATTGATACTCTCATTACCTGAGCTGATCGTAGCCACGAAGAATACACAATGGATCTACGAAATGACAAGACATAGACACAACCAATACAAAGTGGATCTATGTAATAGTATATGTGTCATTGTTCAAAAGAAACTCCTTTGTAACCTGGGCAAAGTACATATCAGAGTGATCACTCAACCCAGGGTCTTCTTACAGATCCTGATGTAGTATGAATCTAACCATGTGAGTAGATATCTTGATGTCGAACATGGCAGAAACCACTTGATTACCGGTCAATGATGTAAACTGTTAACAAGCGCGAGGGAAATCACCATTGATGTCAATGATTCCCAAGGTACTCTAGTACATTCCAATGAATGTGAATGGATGAGATGAAGTCGAACATCCATGGAATCATCCGATCAGAGGTCAATCATGTAAACCCACTGTCGGATGTGAGGAGGCATACCATTGAGGCATGCAGGTCCCAAAGTACTAATTGGTTTCTAAGTCTACTTCCTGGATAATGTGTTGAAGTCGACAGGAATAGACTCGTCGAAGGAGGGCCTTGATGTATCCCCCATCAACGACACGAAACAAACACATAGATGTAATTGGTAGATCAAATGAACATGGACTGAGACGGGTATTGAGGTAAGATATTTGTGATGGCTGACTCTCGAGGCAGATACTTCCCTTAAACACTGAGGCACAACAATAGAAACATGAAATGTACCAAGACTTGATGATGCAGTGGATGTTGTGACTTACATCAGGTGACCCAAAGGAGTAAAAGAAACTCAAAGGATTGGCTTAGTGCAGAGGTTCAATGGATTAATATGTGCGCAAACAAAGTGTCGTGTTCAAGGGCGACTCTAAGAGTTACTTGGTAATGTTCTCAAAAACTACTTGGCTTGCTTCTTTCAATTTTTTCCCCCATCCAGACAGACGAGTACCCCTTTTTTTCTTAATTTAACGAGCTTGAGGAGGATAACACATGCTTGATAAAACTCACCTTCGGTAAGTTCCTCTTCCTTTGTTTAACGAACTGGAAGAAGTAAGGGTTCGATCCCATATGGGCCTGTCGATGCTTGTTTTAACAAGTCCAAAGACAAAAAACTCGAAGGTTTTTCATGATTACAGAGTTGGGAAAAACACTTAAAAGAGAACTCTCTCAGTTCCTTTTTCATAAAGTAGTCTGACGAGACCGAAAAAGAGATAAACTATCGCTCAATAGACATTTTCTTCAAATACTTTAACGAGCGTGAAGAGAGCAAGGTGCTCAACAATCTTTTGATGTTTAGAGAGTCTAAAAAGAACTTAAAGATGACTCCAATGTTGTCCTTTTTCATAATGTTAGTCTCGTGAGGCTGAAAAAGAGACAAATTATCACTCGAAAGATTCCCTTTCAATCCTTTTAACGAGTGGGAAAGGAAGCAAGATCACTCGGCAATATTTTCATGTTTAGAGTCTTAAAAGAGCTTAAAGGAGACTCTAGGGGGTTCCTTTTTCGTGTATCCATGCAGGTCCAAAAAAGAAATAAAAGTTTACTCGGATGCATTCTCATGTATTTACGAGCACGAGAAAGAACAAAGACTAAGCTCGGTACTCTGCCCCCAGCTTGAAAGCTAGTGGCTTGACTCCAGAATGATCATCAAAGGCTGGAGACATGCCCCCCGATCTTCAATTCATTCACCGACTTTGAGGTTGTCACCAATTTCTGTGCTAGATGGAGAAAAAGGATATAGGTGGATAAAATGAAGGTTTAAAATGAGACCTAATGAAAGACTCAACTCAACATCTATGAGATCTGATGAAAGATTCAGCTTGAAGGGAGGTAATTGTTTCATTTTTTAACGAGCTTGACACAGAAAAAGAACTATTCTCAAGGTTCTAGGTTTGATCCCCAGATTGTTGTTTCATTTTTTAACAAGCTTACTACATAGAAGAAAACTATGCTCAGAGCCTCTGTTTCATTTTTTAATGAGTTTTCTACAAAGAGGAAAAACTATGCTCGTGACCTCTTCTTGATCATGGCTTCCAAGAGGATAATTCTATGGAAGGATACCATGTCAAGGGATGAAACTCGATCATGGCTTCCAAGAGATCTTCACTGGATGGAAGATAATCACTCCGGAAGGAACACATGCCAAGGGTCTCGGCAGGGGTAAGGAGATCAGGCTCCAAAATCTCTATCGAAGAAATCACCATGTCAACTATCGGATCCAAATCATCGAAAGTTGAAATCATGGGAGACAACGCCACATAATTGACATGTGGCGAGGGAGATATTGTCAACATATAATAATCACATAGGGAGGTAACCCAGTCAGGGTCGATGAATGAAAGTTGATCAATAGTCTCAATTCTTCCATCATGAGGGAAATATATTACACGAAAAAGAGTGGATACAAGAGCTTTCATAGCATAGACATAATCCCGCCCAAGGAGTAAAGTGAAATCCAAGGGGTCTTAGACTACCATGACATCAATAAAGACAGTTTTTCCTCCCAAAGTTATGGGAAACTGAGGAAGGATCCCTAAAGGTTGACTAGTTCTTCTGTTAAAAGCCAACAGATTTTGTGTAACCGACGCAAGCTGAGGACAACCCAAAGCATGCCAAGCAATAGAGGAAAAAATACTAATGGACACACCTTCATCTATTAGCATTTGAGGAATGTCTTGACCACAAACCTGTACTGTAATCTGGAAAGGAATGTGAGAGGGAAGACGAGGTCCAGTTAGTGCACCCCAATAAAAAAGGATGGACTCATTACTTGGAGGGGTTTCCGCAGGAGAATGAGGAATGCCCCCTAGCACGGTAGAGTCTGTATCAATGAGAAAAACATGGGAAGTATTGGGTTTACTCTCTATAGGGAGAGTAGGATCGACCAATGGTGGACTTGGATCGACCACTTTGGCACTCTTCAGAGGAAGAGTGGGACTGACCGAGGAAAGGAATGGATCAGTCACTTTGGCACTCTTCAGAGGAATAGTGGGACTGACCAAGGAAGGGATTAGATCAGTCACTTGGGCATTCGTCAAAGGAGGAGTGGGATCGATCAATGATAGAACTGGATCGACCACTTGAGTTTCATTCTCCAAGGGAAGAATGGGGTCGACGGGTGGAAACGGATCGACCACTTTGGTGTCACTCTCTAACGGGAGAGTGGGATCGATCGAGGATGAAAATAGATTGACCACTTGGGTTACACTCTTTTGATGAAGAGCGGGGATGATCAATGATGAAATTGGATCAGCTACTTGGGTTTGTGGTTGATCCGTAAAGATCTTTTAATGACTATGGTTGAGTTTTTAATTGCATGTGTTAATTAACCATTTGAGAATATTAATGAAAGAATGAGGAAATAAGAGGAATTATGAAAGCCATATACATGTATGCAGATCTGAAATTAAGTAATAAATATCAAACCATAATAACAGAATTGATAAAGGAGTTTGGCACAACGTTGCCTACGTCTCTGGGCCTTTGTCTCTATTGGGGAGGCTTCTTTATTTCCGTTCAAAGCTCAAAAAATACATTGCAGTAGTGCCAATTGGATACAAGACTAATCTGGTCATGTTCTTCCAGATCTCTAGAACCCAGCAAAAGAAACGGCATGCAAAACGAATGACCGGAGCTCCTAGAAATGGCCCGCAAGCGTTTGCCCCTCAACAGCTTCCCTGCATAAAAATGGCTTTGGCTTGGCTTCCCTTCAGCATAACTCTTCTCTGAATGTCCTCCATGTCCTCAAACAGGCATGTTTTATATAGATCTGAAGTTTGTTAATGATCCCCAACTTCCTCCCAAAATCTGGGCTCAAAAAATGCCCAATATCTCCCAAAAATGGATAAAATCCATTAGTTACAGGCATAAAATCAATTAAAATCAAAACTATATAGTTAAAAAAACCATATAAGTTTAATTTGGGGCGCATCCCCTTTTTCTCCATGCCTTGGGTCACATGGGCGCCTCCATGTGGCCAGGCGCTATTCCTCCGAGCGCGCTAGCCCCCCTATCCGGCTGGCTCCTAGTCTTCAGCGCGTGGATAGAACCACGGGCTAACACCCTAACCACTTCCCCATGTTTATTGGGATAGACTCTTGGTTGTATGGGTCCACCCAAGATCCAAGGGTCAGGCCCTATCCATATATCACCAGTCATATGGGATGGCTAATGCAACCGTGGGCTGGGGCTAAGCCCCAGCCCTTTCCGCCTACAACCAAACTCTTAACCAAACTTAAATATAAGTTTTACCATATATTTATTAAGTAACACCAGTGGAGTAGGCGATTAGCGTGGTCCTGCCAGTCCATAGCTTGGAAGAGGTCGAGGGTTCGACTCCAATGGAGACCCCATATTTTGCATAACCCAATGAGCCAACCAATGGGTGCCATGTGGCAGCCCATGACTAGGCCACGTGGCACCTCAACAACCAATCATACACTGCCACTTGTCAAATACTAATTCATCCACCTGTTTGCTAAGTTGTCAGCCTTGTACTACCACGTCACTGCCCTGTCAGCATGCCACTGTGTCTGCCACGTCAGCCTGTGTCATGTGTCACCCTTACAGTGGTTACATGTGTCACCCTCTGACTGGTCCAACTATACCTATCGTATGCCCCATCACCTACCATGTGTCATCACCAAGAGCTTCCACATCAGTTGTACGACTGTACGACCTATACAGTCAGCCTACCACGTGGCACTGTACGGACTGTACAGTCACCCATTTTTTTTACCTGTTTGGGTTTTCGAATAGAATGTGATATCTTTCGCATACAAACCCCATTTGATGAAGTAAATATATGGCCGGAATCAGGAAGACGAGATGGACACAATTGGGTTGGTTTCATTGGATTCTGAGCACTTTCATTTTTTAGCCTTTTTGAGCCCTGTCAGGCTCCTGGATCCGATTCTGGATCAGTGGTTCAATCAAGGAGGAAACTAGATTGACCACCTGATCAAACGGATTGACTGAGGATGGAACCGGATTGACCAGTCCATTAACTAACAATGGGTTGGGGGAAATCTTACGATAACCTTTTGGAAGTTGAAGTTTTTCCAAAAGAGAAGAAGCCTCGTCCATACGAGGAAAAAGGTGAGAGTAATGATCACCTTTACATAACATGCAAGGGAACTTGGCAGTTTTCTTCTTCTTACCAACCTTAACATCACTAGTTGATGAGGTATCATCGACATGACCAACAGAGGTCGATGACGTGGAGGACCATATTTCTAAGACCTGGGTAAGACCGGGGCAATCCCTCAGAAAGTGGTCACCCTTACAAAGACTACAAGGGAATTTGGGTTTTGATTTCTTCATTTTAATCTTGTTGACCTCATCAACACTCCCAGTACTATTAACATTAACTGGTTGCTTGGAGCCAACATCTGATGTTATTGGGGTCTTTGTCCTTTTCGGGCTTTTCTTCTGCTTCTCTTTCCATTTCGTCTTCTTCTGATCAACCTGGCTACTTGCTTTAGAGATTTCACTAGGTGAAGAAGGAGAAATGGAAGGAGACTTAATGGGAAAAGAAGGCAAAAAGTTGACGTGTGGGTGGTGTACCGACATCTAAAGTATTAGGTGCAGCTGAAACATTGGGAGGATTCGGGATTACCGGAGTGGGGAACAACCAAACTGGTAATCCGATGGTGAGTCCTAGAAGACTCAGTGTGGAAACATACAGAGGACCAAAGTTTTTGAATGAAGGAAAGGTATAAGGTTCCCCAGAAGAAGGGGTTCCTCTATTGGTACTCTTGAGATTTGATGCCATTAACACTGACTTGACCTAAGGTCCACTAAGTAAAACAAACAACACATGATATGAATCTTAGAAGCAGTCAATCAAACAAAAACTTCCCATGATGAAACCACTAGTTGGTGATGAAATCCAACGTCATGAGATCAAAATAGGAAGGGGCGGGCATAGAGAGGGTGGATCAGTTACGTTGGCGACCTACTTAACGAACTTGTGCCTTGGTGCAAGCTTCCATGCAGTAATTGTGGATTTACCCTCCAAGGAGCCCGAGTGAGTTTGACCAACATCTATTCCACGTACAGTGAGACTTCCCTTCACCGTCACCTTGTGTAATACCCTAAATATTGTGGCTACTAAGGTCACCAAATCATAGTCGACCTTTGGGCAGGTACATTCTATAGTCCAATCGGAATGTATGGGCAGGATAACAAGTTCGAAATCAACTGGAAAGGATCCCACACATAATCATGGGTATACCTTCCAGTGACCCCCAATGTACGATCCAACCACTACAAACAGTTGGGCCACAGGGGGATAATCTTCGTAACTCACCCGAATGTGACCTCGCGCGTAACCCCTGTGTGAGAGGGGGATCCCAGCAAGCCTATACAACAATTGGATTCCACTCTCCCTACCGCAAGATACTAAGTTTGTTTGATAGCTTTGGAAAGTTATCCTTTCAACCTATTCCAAAGCCTTAGACCTTAAACTAATGTAGGTTTTCTAACAAAGATGTAAAAAGTCTGATAAATTTTAGTTAAGCATTGATTTTAGTGGTTGTTGTTTACTCATAGGGTGTATGAAAGTGAAACAGATGGAATAATGACTCAATTATCAAAAATATGCATGAAAGATGATAATCAATCATTTCTTTTCAATGAACGCCTATTTAAGGGAAAGAGAAAGAGTCGGTTTCACTATCAAACACTTGATAAGGAATGCCCTCAATCAATTTTGTTCTCAATCAGATCCAATATAATGCTACAACATTTCAGAAAAGCTTTCTAACATGCAAACCAATCACTAAGATGTACTTTTTTCGTTTGTATGCGAATGATAATTCTCCTGTCAACTACCCTGTGACAAGAACAAACATATTTCACACAAACAACACACCCTTTTTTGCGATCAAACAAGAGAAAGAAAACCAAAAAATGAAAAAGGAAGGAGAAATAGATTGGATAAGGTGACCTCAAAGAACCAAATGAGAAGATTCACAGACTTCTAATTTCCTTCACCAAAGTTCTCACTCAGTCGAATAGGAGAGAAGAAAGCAAGGGATTGATTTCAAGTTCTCAACATCAAAAACTCAAAAATAAGGAAGAAGGCCACCAGTTCTAAACAGCAAAAACTCAAAAATAAGGAAGAAGGCCACCAATTCTGAAAAACAAATTCCTTACTTCTCAGAAATTAGAGGGTCAAAAGGCTAATAGAAAGAAGCATTGAATCACAAAGAACCTCAGCAAGTGAAAAAATAGGGTCTGGACCTCAGCAACTGCAATTCTAGAAAAGGCGTTTTGCAAAAATGGGATGGCACTCTGGTGTAAGGGACACCAGAGTGTTATAATTCTCTATCTAAGACTAAGGAGAATAACCAGTGCTCTGATACCAAGGAAAGGGAGCGCTAGGCTTCTACAACTCACAACAATGTCCAAAAACCCAAAATTTCAATCAAATTTTGACAATCAAGCTGAGTGTGATGGGATAAGGAGTCAATCAGCATATGAAATCAAACATACAGGGTGAATGAGGTCTAAAAACAACAAAGTGTAAGACAAGGTCTATGAGGAAGACCAAAACTGAAAAGTTTCGATTCGTTCCCCAGTGGAGTCGCCAGTTTCTGTTGAAGGAAAATATCCCTGCAGACAGGTAGATCTCCTCTTGAGAGCTAGACTCTTAAATCTCAAGATAGAAAGTTCTTATCATGGTCACTGACTTCCTTTTAATTCTACACAAACTAATGCATGAGGGAAAAGGAGGAAAGACATACCTTTTACCGGTGTCTGTCCTTGCATGCTCCGAGTTGAGCTCCAATCTTTCGCTCCTCGATGAGCCCTGTAGACAAACGAAAGTACAACCACCTTCCTACTCTATCAATATTAGTCCAAAATAGACCTATCTACTTAGAGACAAATTCATGTGATATCCAACACAAATTAGAAAGAAACAGGCCAAGCAAATCATATTAATGAGGACAAAACATTACTTACAACCATGGATGGGTTGCAGTCGTTTCGTCAAGTCCTCCTTGTCTAACCCTTGCTCAAAAGATCCACGATCAGAATGACGATAGATTCACCGATTGTTCCCTATGAGATCATAGGTCTCTTGCTTCCAAATCATCTCTATTCCAGCACCACTTATGAGATCATAAGTTTGGTGTGATTCTCCATTTCCATTCCCTTTTCACCATGAGAAAGCCTACTTATATAGCCTTGGAGAGGATCAACCACTTGAGATATCATTGGGGTAAGTTGAGGATTTTCCTCCTTCAGTTAGGGATCATCCCTTAGATCATGTCTTGACTAGGGATTCGAATCCAACTACCTTTAGTGATTGAAGGGATCCTTCCCCCATTCATCCCAATGAACTAACTACTACCCAGAATAGGCAGTGCTCCCTTAAAAGGGCCATTAGAGCATTATAGCGCTCCCCAGTAGGCTTTAGGGGGGTGCCAAAACTCCCTAAACCCACCAGCTCTCCCTCAAAAGGGCCATCAAAGCATTATAATGCTCCTAGACAGTGTAAGGGGGGGTGCCAGCATTCCTAAGAGAGGTATAGGGGAGCACTCTCCTCCAGAAAATCAGTTTTTTAGCTTCTTTCAAATGGCAAGAGGTTCATAACTCCAGTTAACCATTCATCCTCTTCTAAATCAAGTTTTTGATGTGTGTCAAGTGTCTTCTTGATTTCGTTATAGGCACAACATAGGCATCATGGCTTCCCAACACTTACGACACTTGTGAGAAAAAGACGACACCTGCGACACTTGTGATGAGGACACTTGCAACACCATCGAAGTGAGTAAATTTGATGTGTAACAATCACAGAACTTGGAATATGAAAGCTTGAATCCGTGATCCCGTGGTTACAAAACAAATGGTTAAGTACATAATAACACGGTGGTCGGTCAAACTTAAGATATGGGAATATGGATGGAGGTGAAGATCCACGAACCTGCCAACCTAGGAACCCACCATTTTTTAGAAACGACTAAGTATAGTAACTAGAAAGGGAAAAGACAAGGGAGAAAAGAAAGGGGAATGAGGGTAGGTATAGAAGAGGGAAAAAAATTGGAAAAAAGAAGTTGGGAAAATAGAAAAGGGGAGGGAAATTTCGGAAGAGGGAATTGATCTCAACAACTTGTCAACTTTGTGTAGTAACTCCTCTGCCACCAAACGTTAATCAAATATTTTGGAAACTCTGGCCCTCTTGTATATCTTGTAATTCCAAGTAGGTTTCATAACAATTGGTTCTACATCCACTATTCCAACCATTCCCAAATCACGAGGAGAATAATCTTATAAAAAATCCACCCTTACAAAAGTTCCCCAAACCTCCTCCTGACTAAGACTAAAATTCAGGTCACCAACAATAATGATGTTTTTTCCCTTTATAATAGATAGTGAGAAAAAGTGATTTTAGGTTATTATCTTTTGGTCATATGGACCATACATGTTCACCAAAGAGACTTGGAAGTCCAATATCTGAACCATGAACTCTTTGCACAAACCTAAAGGCATAATGAAGTTGTTATTTAAAGTTAAGCAAGACCTGCACGCCATGAGAAGACCCTATAAATCCCCAGTTGTACTTGTTCAATTGAAGGATTAAAATCCAATGAGATTACATCACAATGGTCCCATTGTAGGTGCATCTAGACATTGACATTGATCAAATCTCATTCCAGAGTTACTTTCATCAGATTCCAAGAAATTGTTATTTTTAGCAGTTTTCTTTTGGTATTTGGAGATCTAGGATCATGCATGTTAGAGATGATTACATATTATTTATCCTTGTAAAAAAAGTGAGTCCAATCATATCCCTATTGTATGTGTCGCCCCCACTTATCTTACTTTGTTGTATTCAAGAAGGGGTTTGTGGGCAATCTCTTCCCATACTATCGAAACCATACAATATGAGCACCTTTCACCATTCATCTCATAAGATAAAATAAAATAAACATATTCCATGTAGTTAGGCACCATATGAAAATACATGTATTATATTGAACTAGCGTACATTGCAGAGAAGAAAGGAAGGAAAGTATGGATACCTCGTTAAAAGAAATATAATGTAATAGAAATATTCCTACTCAAGTCTAGAAATACAATACATATTCCATTTAATTTATTAAATCAAACTTTATACAATGCAATTCAACATCGTACTTAACAAAACACCATCTGAAAAACTAAAGAAATAAGTAAAGATAAACTTACAAAAACAATAGTGAAGAACATATAATTGTAAGATATAGCTCGAAGATGACCATTGAACACCATTGTTTTTTATATATACAAAAATGTTGCAATTGAAATTAAAGGAGATAAAGAAGAAGGAAGCCACCAAATGTGGCAATAGTTTGTATAAGTGGTGAAATGAGTGAAAATATGAAATCAAATTATTGAATTCTTTTTCAATACCATCATATTTTCCCATAGATTTGTTTGTTAATTTGCATGGATTTATATCACAACCATCTAAACAATAGTTTCCCTTGTGCATATTCTCACCCCCACCCTCTTGGGTTAAGTATATGCATGTATGTGCCCCTATATACTCCCTAATATAAAATAGGTTCAAGATTTTTTCTCTCCCCTAGCCACTATTAAAATTTGTTTGAGATAGGATTTGAAATGATATTTTGGTGAGCCTCATTTTGTCATTAACAATTTCTCTATTTGTTGTATCATATGCTTTGATGCAATATTTCCATAATAGTTTGAGCAAGTAACGCCTATTTCATTAAATTTGGATTAAAAAGGAAGAATCTAGACCAAGAAACTATGAATTTGAATTATGAAAGTGTCAATATCGACCTTTCTAAAGTGTGAAATTGGGTTCTAAGAGTGGCAAGATTGAAGAGATGCAATAAAATAAAAACAAGAAACAATAGTTATTTTATTCTAGAGTTTATTTTATAATAAATATTTAATGTAGCATCACTCAAATAAAGTCTCATTTGCCAGTACCACTCCCACTCTCAACATTATACTCCATGTGTTATTTTTATGCCTTAATAGTTGCAATGCCCTTCTCATTTATTTTTGTTTTCTCTCATTTCCATCCTACCCTTGGTGACCATGCCCATATGATGGTATTAACATCAATGAACATAATTTTCTTCCAAACCAACAACCCATTTTTGTTTTTTACTTAAATAGTTTTTATACAATTATTTGTTAACCTTTGATGTTCCATATGGCTTCCACCATTGAAATTTTACTTTGAAAGACTTAATAGTAGCATCTAGATCTCGGCAAACACTTCCATTTTCCATATTGAACCATATTTCACAATCTTTCTTTCATGATTGTACTATGAGCATTTTTTCCTCTATAACCTGATCATTTGGAGAGAATGGATATCTAGGTTTGTTGCATAGAGAACCAAAGTATAAATCCTCAATTATGGGGACATTTTCCCTCAAGAACATTTCCATAACTTCATGTGAAGACTTTAAAGGAGCAGTATTTTTATTTCCTTCACTATGGATGGCCAAAAATTTATTGTTGAGGCTCAATATTACGAGGAAAATCACTCTATGACATGGGGTAAACCACAACATACAAAATTGACTGCAGGAATCAACTTTAATCTTAGGTATGCTATATAAACAAATATGCTAACAAGACAAGATAAAGAGCCTACCTCATCTAGATGTTCCATGAAGTCCACCGTTGAGCACTTGAATCAAATAAATACACCTACAACTTATCCTCAATAAACAAGAAACGCAAGTAGATGGTGATAGTATATAAAGTTAGCACATTGAATAGCATAATCCATCAATATTCATAAAAAATGTTCCCATGGAATACAAATTCAAATATTTGCAAGACATTAATTGGATGAGAAAATAGTATTTTTATTAAAATGTAATAAAAAAAAGTGTATGAATGACAAAATTATGTGTCGGCATGTTCAGAACCAAGAAACTAAGTCCCTTCCAGCTGGGCCTAGAGAGACAATGAGGTTCTCCACCAAATAGGGAAGAGCTTGGGGGCTGAACAATGTGTTCAGACTTAAAAGGACAAAGGGATGCAGACTCAATATGAAGTGAATAATTTCTCCCGAGTAACTTTTCTCTCAAAGTTGAATTCTTCTCCTCCTTTCCACAACTTGGATATGGCCCATTTATTGCCTTCAAATGGAACTAAAGGGCCAAGTCGGAACGTTTCCAGTATATGGAAGGTCAAGGGATCATGGATCTCTTGACGTGACATGGAAACCTGACACCATTGTTTTTTAGTTTTGATCACAAAACTCGATGTACGTGGTTTTTAATGGTGAAACATGTGTATATTCATGTTGTATAGCTGTTAGGGAACGTATATGTGGAAAAATACAATTTTTAGCTATGGGAACTGCAAAAGGGGACTTCAAGTCTGCATAGGGAAATGGAAAAAGTTCCTCTGAGAAAGTTTGCATGGGGTGATGAAAATCTTTCTATAAAAGATGTCCCCTAATGTTTGAGGTCAGAGGAGTATCTGTGATGGCCGAAATGTATTATAATTCCCAGAAGTGGAGTAATGGAGACCCAGCTGGATGAACTAGTTTCTCATCAGAATATTACAATTCATATTGACTTTGTGCATATGGCTGCCAATTTGAATTACACCACAGATCCATGTGGAAATATACCAAACAATTTTCCATGGCCATGAATAGGAAATACAAGAGTAGATACATTCCATAGGATGTTATAGTTACGAACACGACCCAATGAAAACAAGTCTCAAAATCAATTTGAAGATATTTGTATACAATGGAATACAATCTAATCTCCCATGATCACTGGAGTCATATAGGTACTGGTCCAATGACTAATATAAACAACTTAGGAAAGTTGTGGCTATAAACAGATGTCTTCAAGTCTTCTACACGATCTGCCAAAGGTGTAATTCTACATCGTGTGAATAAAGGAGTTGAGTTCGAACACAATGAGACTTCGTTTGATTACCAATCATTAAGGTATACCGTTAAAAAAAACGAGACAACCTACCGATAATGAAAGTAGGTATCAAGGCATCGAGTACATTCTTACAAGTGTGAATAAAGGATTAGAGGTCAAACACTTGAAGAATCCATTGATCACGAGACATTGATGTATTCCCAAGTGTCGATGGCGATAGAACCTACCACTGATGATTGTAATCCTCTAGGTACTCATAGGACTCTAGGTCTCATTTCCAAAATAGATAGGATGACTTCGATGGAAGGAGACCCATGGAAAGGAGAGAATTAAGGCATCTCTCATCATTCAACATGAGGTATAAATCATGAGCTTAATTATTTGGAGGAACTCAGATGAATAACATGTTCATGAACCAACAACCATGTGTGTCTTTCACATGCACCAAATGCAACCAGTGCACAAAAAAGACCCTTTGAATAGTAGCCAATAAGGAAAATTGTTGACAAAGGCGAGGAAACCACCAATAAGGCTAATAGAATCCAAGACACTGCATGAATCCCAATGTGTAAATATATTGCTTGCCATCAAACATAAGGGAAACCTCCCATTCAATGACCAATGATGAAATGTCGACTATTGGGTTCAAGGTTACCTACCCATCATAAAAGTAGGACCAGGGTGCACGATAGGACTACAACTTCATGTAACTCTGAGACACACTGAGGGTATGGCCGACATGAAAACTCTAGTGTTCTGAGAAGTGGATGACACAAGTTGATAAACATCCTTTGAACAAGAGCATGAGACATATGGATGACTATGGCAGCATAGACTCACTGATGAAACATTGTGATGCAGGAGGAATCAATCAAACTCTCCATAGGGACTGGAAGAGTAACCAGTTGAGGGAGTAAACTCTTAGTAAAGAGCTCAGCTTCCTAAGGTCATGTGATGAAGGTGAATCATCATCAAGCATGCATGGCAGGACAACTCAACTCCTTGGAATCATTTTAGAATCTTAAACATTGGCATTTACTGTGAATATTTTGGAGCTGATTGAAAAATGGAAGAAGATCAAACGCTTGGAAGTTGAATGATCACAAGTGATCTGGGAGTTTCACTCCTAGTCTTGAATGTAACTGAATTTATATAGCATTTAGGTTTTGTTTTTTATTAGATGAGTAGTTGGGGGGAGCCCTAAGAACCCTTTGATACAAATAGAGGTTTTGTACACCCAAATGAGGATGCTGTGAGTTAGTAGGAAATTTCTAAAATTTTAGTTGTTGTTTTGGTCATAGTTGTATACATTTACTTTTGAATGAATACAATAGAGAAAAATTGATCCAATGCATGGTGCTATTATTGTTTGCAATTCCATGTTATTGTTGTTTTCATGAATGAATGAATTTTGTTATGAATATATGAAATTGTGAGATGTTTGCATAAGTTTCAGTTGTTTCTCTTCGACTGAGTCCATGCAAGGTGTGCATACATTTCGCAAGGAGTGCGTTGACATAATTTGTTTCAATTTCAAAGCTCAAAATAGATAGCACGAAACTTTCCCTTTACAAGGAGTGCAAGTGACTACTGCAAGGTGTGCACAGTCGTCCGCAAGAACCCAAACCTTGCGTAACAATCTGTTGCAAGGAGTGCACGGATCCGGATCTTGACTAAGTGTCAAAGAGACTCTTTAATAAGTCAAGAGAGAAGAAGATGGGAAAGATCAGAAGAGATAGTGCTTTTCAGGAGTGCAGATGAGGTCCAAGAGACAAACTCGTAGGAGGAACAAAGGTCAAGGTCTTTGAATACTTAGAAAATATTCTAAGTTGGAGGAAGTCAGAATCTCAGGAGTAGGAGTGACAGTAGCCATTGGATCATATCTCAAAGGACCAACAACCGTCTGATCAAAGAAAGGTGCACGAGCCTTAGTTATTTGCATACCGAGGAGGGTGAACTCACCAAAGTTCCTAAGTCCCAAAGAAATTTGGGGCCATCCATCGTTAGGGAGGATAGGTGGTGCGAGATCCACAACTTCGGAAGCTTGTGGAAAAAGAGGAGGTGAAATTTATGAAGTATATCTCGATCATTGATCGAGAATATATTCAGAGGGTCGTTGATCTGGTTGAAAGGACCAAAGTACCAAAGTGGGAGCAGATTCATTGTTCGAGGAGGAAGTGTGGCAGACAATCTGCCATTTCGGAGAAATCTTTCTAGAATAAACGAGAGTTTGAGAATTGAGATTCTCGAAGCCTAGAGAGCTGAAGAGCCGAAGTGAATCGCAACCATCAGATCCAGAGGAAAGGTGGCGTGAATTTGTGGACTCCAGGTAAAGACCCAAATTAAAACCCAACCGTCTTATTCAAATAGACACACGGCATAAATCCACATACTTTGAGGTGAAGAGAAGTTTGAGAATTGAGACCTCCAAAGTCCGAAATCCCAAAATGACAAGAGTCATTGATTTGAAGGTGGACATGCGATGCCAAATATAGAACTCCAGAGGAAAGCGAAGGATGAAAGTTCCGAAGACCCAAAGGAGATCTCTATCATTGATCAAGAAGGAGGTTGAAGGACCGTTGATCTGGTAAAAAGGTCCAAACTTCTGAAGAAGAGGAAGAGTCATTGATTGAAAGGGACAGGTGTCAATAGATCTTCCACTTTGGAAGATTTCCATGCGAAGGAAAACAAATATTGAGAATTGAAACTCCCGAAGCATGAAAGGCGAAATCAACCGTAGTCGTTGATTTGGAAGGGAGCTACATGTTGAAAGATCGTAGAGGTCTAAGGAGGCATGTGAAAGGAAGAAAATGAGATAGATTTGAACCGTCGATCAAGAGGCTCCACCTAAGATCATGAAATCGATGGTCATGCTTGATTGCGGGGCCAAAAAGTGCCTGGACGTTAAAATTTCGAGGGTGGGACGCAATCGAAACCATGGTATCGGTGAAGGGGTGTGTGGCAGATGGAGGTAAATTACGGGGAGAAAAGTGGTTGATCCCAAACCACTCTTGGGAATGCCCACAATCGTTCTTTTATGCAAGGACATAGTGTTGGACAACTGAGATGGGGGGGGGTGAATCAGTTGTTACCGTGCTTAAACAAATATGCTTCTTTTAAATTCTTTACAAGGCACTCAATGATGATCACAATAATGTAGGGAAATAAGTAATGGCACATTCAACATCTGTCACATATATGAGAAACACAGAGACAGATATTTTCCTGAGGAAACCCATACAGGGTAAAAACCTCTTATTCTTTATATGATAAGTATTATTTACATTCTTTACATTATCATGCATATTAGCGCCAACTCATTGTGAGGCTACAACCTCTGTTTTGCAAGCTGCAACTTATTGAGAGCACCAACTCTCTGTTTTTCTCTAGCACCCACTAGAAGGAAGCACCAACTCCCTAGATTCTCTAGCACCAACTAGAAGGAAGCACCAACTCCCTGGTTTCTCTAGCACCAACTAGAAGGAAGCACCAACTCCCTGGTTTCTCTAGCACCAACTAGAAG